>OY757945.1:3123291-3182417 GCA_963585895.1 Sepioteuthis lessoniana | reverse complement strand
AGGCAGATTTTCTTCAAGAAGTTGCATTGGTTTTCAAAATCTTTTTTTAATGATTTAAATTCTTTGATGACTTATGTTTTTATGAAGTAAAGTTTTTTTTTTCTAAATTTTCTTTTGGTTTTTTTTTTTTTTTAGCTTTTGTTTTTCTTTTTTTTGTGTGTGTGCAAAAACCTTATTTATCTCCATTTGATTTCGATAAAGTGAAAGACAAGTTATATGTGTGTGTGTGTGTGTGTGTGTGTGTGTGTGTGTTGCTAACTCAATTGCAAATTGAGTTCATATTCTTCAAATAGAAATTTCTAAGAATACGCCGAGGGTATCTTCTGTTTAGTGGTGAAACCCTCCCCACAAAATAAAGCTGTCCTGGTTTTGGCATTAAACTACATGAGGATATCTTACAATATTCTATTTATTTTCTCTTTGCATGAACGCCTAGTTAAGCATACGAACGGTGGTTACAAAGTTTTTTAAAACTGAAATCTTCATATATCTTAATTCTAAAATTCAAAATTTAAATAAGGGCCTATACACGGCTGAGAGATTTATATAATAGTGTGAT
The DNA here is from genome assembly GCA_963585895.1 of Sepioteuthis lessoniana. Taxonomy (NCBI): domain Eukaryota; kingdom Metazoa; phylum Mollusca; class Cephalopoda; order Myopsida; family Loliginidae; genus Sepioteuthis; species Sepioteuthis lessoniana. The sequence continues at coordinate 3,181,858 of OY757945.1, read as the reverse complement.
AATGTCTACACATCTAGACTACTGTCGAGACGTTTACAATGTTTAGAACAATTGTTAAATACAGTCTTAGTCTTGATTAGTTTCAATATTATTTGTTAATATTTATGCTTAAAGATATTCTAAAATGTCTTATTTGTATATTTACATAGGGTATTTGCCGGCTCATTACCTAGTGGGTAGAGTGTTCGCCACTGGTACGGAAGACCTGGGTTCAATCACAGGTCGCGTCATACTAAAGACCTTAAAAATGGTACTTGATACCGCCTTGCTTAACACTCAGCAATATAAAGAACGTTTCAGAGGTTAAGAGGAGCAATCCAGGAAACGGAGTAGCGCCCTCCCCAACACCTCGGTGTAGTAGCTATTTAAAAGGGAGCCTTCTGGTCGCTCTCGATTACGGTCAATTTATTCATATATATATATATATATATATATATATATATATATATATATATATAGTATATATATACTCCTACAGATTTGTTTTTTTTGCCCATTCGGCTGGGGCTGTAGAATACACCGACTGCTTCTCTGCAGAAGGGTAAGACCCCACCCCCAACGAGTGTCCTGATATATGACACTAAACAATCTGATGGTACCCCTGCAGGCCACTCAATGCCAAACTTTGTTTATACACATTAAAACCAAAGATTTCCAAATGAATACTTAGTAGATAATACTCCAAATGAGCTAAAACCCACCTGCCAGCACACAGCATGACTGGAATTCAAACTAATACCCTCTAACATTATTAATTAGATTTATAGTTAATTCTTTAAATTGGACATCCAAAATATTATATAACATAATTGCTTTGGTAGGATAAAAATATTTAAATCGATAAATCAAATTTATTTAAAATTTACAGCAGCGCTAAAATTTATTTTGAAGCTTCATTTCTGACATACCTTTGAATTTTGCATTTGTAATCTACACCAAAAAAATTCTACAAGACACAATCGCAACACTCAAAATTTATTATTTTTTTTACTATTAATGTCACTCTAACATTTAAAATATTTTCCTACAAAATAACTTCATAATATAATTGTTAAATCTCTTTTCTGTCACAGGTATTTTCTCTTTTACAGTAAAAATTATTTGTAAAATAACCAGCCATGATCCAAGTCTGAGCTTTTTACCTGGAATAGATGGCCATTTCAACTACGTTAATAGCATCTACTGAATTAATGTATATTTATAAGCGAGATATAGTAAAGTGCACTAATAAATGAGAAAAAGAGATTTGATTTCGTTTTAAGGTATATCAACCATTGTAGGTTATTTAACACCAAATCCATTTTTATGCATAGAAACAGTTCTATTTCAAACAATTCAGTTTAGCATAAGTAAACAGTTTAGTTCTATTTGACCCATAGATAGGACCCTATCAGGTACTACCACTTCAGACCTGGGAGTGATGGCAATGAAGGAGTACTCCACATTCCCCAAATCTCCAGCATTACTGGAACCTCACCATCAGATTGTTTAGTGTCTTATCCAGGATACTTGTTGGGGTATCTATCCCCCTCTGAAGAGATGCAGTTAGTGTATTCTACAGCTCCAACCAAATGGGCCAGAGAAAAAGAGAGAAAATAAAAACAGGATCATATTTTAGAAATAACATTGGGGGGGGGGAGAAAAAAAAGTCTTACTTACTGATATGAGAGACTGGACTAATTGTGTTGAAATGGAAATATGGATGGGTAAAATCTGAAGAGTTCTTAATTGCCATTTTAGCAATTCAAGAAAATCCGTAATCCATAAATCACAAGCAATAACTGCTCATCTATAAAATTTAGTCAAATGCAGAATTGGCAGATGGAAGCAAAGAAAGACACTCTAGTGGAACCTATATAAAGAATACCTTTCACAATCTGAAAAGCATCTGTTATTCAACATGTGATGTTAAAGTGCCATGTCATTACTCTTGCCGATACACATTGAACTCTGCTCTCTCTCTAAAAGCACTTCAACATTTCCAAAAAGGTCAGAGTTCATCAACCAGACTGCAACAACCAAAAATCTAAAGTGTCTTTTTTTTTGATCAAACACAGACTTTATATACTAAACAAGAGATGATAAAGATGATAGACAATGATTTAAATCCACAAAATATTTTGGGTTCGGAGAGGATTAGTCACATATTTAGAAAGAGACAACTCTAAAATTAATTTATTTTTAAGGATATTAAAATTGATTGGTTCAAAACTAACTAATAATAATCCTTCTATAAAGATGGATTCTACAGAAAACATTTGAAGCCATTCTAACAATATAGTGTAATGTCCAGGTATGTGAATGGTTATTAAATATGAATGAGGTATTATGGTTATTGACATGACATGTGACTAGCTCAGAGGATTTGAAATAAGCGAGTAAATGTTAGGTGGATTAAAGATTTTAACCCTTGTATTTTTTGTTTTGGCCGCTATGCCATGTCTTTTTATAAATATCAAAAAGAAATGTATAAATAAATGATAAAACTTGCCTGAATAAACCTCTTAACTGACCATCAACTTTCACCATAATGAAGTTTTTTTTTTTTTTAAGTTTTTTTCTTTTTTTATTATATATCAAGATGTGTGAAGGTTAGCTGACAATTGGCAATAAAAGTGATATAATATAATATATATATCTCAGCCAATTGACATAATGGTGAGAGTTTGCCAATGGTCCAGGAGAACAGGGTTCAACCCAAAGTTGAAAATGGTACTTGATGCCTCCTTGTTTAACAATCAGCATAAGGTAAGGATCAAGGGTAAAGTGAAACAATCCAGGGAGAGGTGGGTTGTTTTGTTCTACAGTGTAATACCCTTTTCAGGTCATTTAACGCAGAATCAAATTTCAAAGAATTCAGTTTAGTATAAGTATAGTTTTTGTTTACAAACAGTTAAATGTTAAAACAGTTCTTATTTAAAACAATTCTATTTAGCATAAATACAGTTTAAATGTCAAAAGCAGTTCTATTTCAAAGAATTCAGTTTAGCAGAAGTACACAGTTTAAATGTCAAAAGTCCTATTTCAAACAATTGGGTTTAGCATAAGTACACACTCTGGCCAGAGTGGACCTGGGAGTGATGGCAATGAAGGGGTATTTTGCATTCCCAAAGCTGTAGCATTACTGAAGTCTCACCATCAGATTGTTTAATGTCATATCCAGGACACTCGTTGGAGGAGTTTTATCCCTCGGTAGAGATGCAGTCAGTGTATTCTGCAGCTCCCGCACCACCAACTGAGTCAGAAAGGAGCAGAGTAGATAATGAGGTTCATGCTTTTTTTATGAAGTATTAGTCAGAAAGGGAATGTCATAGTGCAACTGAGGTTCAAACTTGCTTACTACAATACTAGTCCAGCACATTAGCCACTGTACTATGGAGGGGTGTCCTCGTGGTGTAATGGTTAAAGCGATGAACTGCGGAATCGTAGTACGCGAGTTCGTACTCCAGTCGCGCTATTACGTTCACTTTCAGGCAAATACCCTTGGGAAAGGTATGAACCCCCTTATTCTCCCTCCAGCTATGGGTAAATAGTAGGACGGACTAGGTTCTTCAGCCTTGGTGAGGCAACTAGTCTAGGAGAAGGAAAACTCTGAATTCAAACCTGTTAAACTCCGCTTAAAAATCGACCTTGTGTCATATCCTGTCCGAGCGGAGGGGTTGGTAAATAGTACCATGGAGACCCCACCCCCTCCCACTTACTATGTCGCAGTTCAGCACATAAGCCATGGGGATTTACCCAGTTGTATGGTTTCAAGTAACTAATAATAATCTTTAATAAATAATTTTAACTTCAAGTATCCATGAGAATAATAGGTACTATGAGTCTAAGTCAGAGTGGACCTGGGAGTAATAATGAAGTGGTCATGATTTTGAGTAGGGAGTGGATAATTTGAATACTGGTTTAAACAAAACTAGGTTTGATAAATAATGACTTGATGTTATTGATTTCTAATATTGCTATATTCTTAAACATATCAAAATTAATCATATGAAAAATTTTCTATAGAAATCAAAACAAAAATAAGCAATCGTTTTGTGTACACCCTTATTTACTTTTGTCATTCTAATTCATTATTTTATATCAAAATCTAAATACTTGTGCCTGGAGGGCACATTTTTGGATAGTATATACGTAAAAGATTAAAGTATGTATATGACAGAGATTAAAGTAATCTAAAACTTTTTATTTTTGTTTAACATTGTTAAAAAAAAAAAAAAAAAAAAAAAAATTTCCAACAACCTATACAGGCAAAATGCAAGCAAGAGACAATTGAAATCTTTAACACACAACAGAAAGCTCCCCAATTTGGGGTGGGAGGGAAGAGGCATGCAGAACAAACCTTGCACAGGAAAGATACTAGCCACACGGAAAATATTTAAATATTTGTTAATACACACATACTCACTCAGACACAAACACACACACACACACACAGTGCAACTTGGTAATCTATCAAAAAATATTTTCAAATATCTTTATAGATGATGTGAAAAATGTGTAATGCTCATTTTAAGAAAGGGAATCTTTGACCAAAGATGACCTTGGGCTAATGCTCTTGAGAAAGGCATGAACTCACCTGTTCTCTACCTTCCTCCCACCAGTAAAGGTAAATAGTAGGGCAGAATTATTAAGGCAACAAGTCTAGAAGTAAAATTGAATTCAAACCAAGTGATTGACTTAAACAGTGACCTTGTGTCACATTCTTTCTGTTTAATGGCATATCAACCTTCATAGGTTATTTAATGCCAAAGCCATCCTTGGAGGAGGATTGTAGTGGTACAGTTTAATCCATAGCAGGGTTGATAAGGGGAGTTATAACTTTTCTAAGGATAAATAAACTGAAAGTGCAACTAGAGTTTAAAATTGTTTACTATGATGCCACAGCCCAACATGTTAGCCAGTATGCCATATAGACCCTCCCCCCTTGTCCAGAGTTCACTAAATACATATGTAAGAACTGGGAGATGGGAATTATTAGAGCTTGGAAGATATTGTTGACAATGAGAATCAAATATAAGATTGGAGCAACACAATCTTCAAAAAAAAAAAAATAAATAAATAAATAAAAAAAAAGACTTAATAAAGTTGTTTACAGCCAGATAATCCTGCCTCTTTAAAAGGTAAAGATAATTTGGTAAATAGAAAAATTATCTACATGGAATAATTGGCAGACAAATAAAAGTCAATAAATTACTAAGTTGCAATGTGATAGGAAACAGCCCAGAGAGAGAGAGAGAGAGAGAGAGAGAGAGAGAGAGAGAGAGAGAGAGAAAGCATAAAAAGTTTTGAGTGAGTAGTGTATGCAGTGCAATTTTTTTTTTCTTTCTTTCGCATAGAGAAGGAGACTCACCCATCAGTCTGCCTTAAACTGAAGATCACACACACCTACTCCATATTATATATTAGATAAATTTTAAGGGATGAGCCTCTGTCCAGCCTGTATCTGCCAAAAACTCTCGGCACTTGTTATTTAGCACCTGGGAATGATTTGTCCTGCACTGGGGAAGCTGTCGATCAGCAGAAATAAAAACGTAAAAAAAAAAAAAAAAAAAAAAAAAAAGGAAATACAATAAAAGAAATTTAAAAAAAAAAAAGACAAAAACCAATGTTCTAACAATTTTATAATTTCGACTAAAACTAATTTATGTAATTGTAAAATGCTATCTAAGTATAATATACTTAATCGAGTATCTACTTACAAAAAAAAATATAAAATAATATCTAAAGCTTAAATGTTTTTTTTTTCTTTTCTCCATCCAAAGCAATTTCACTCATTTTTTTAGATTTGGTGCTAATTATCTGTTAAATAGTGAAAGGAATATAAAGTTTTTTGAATAGTTATAGCCGACTTGATGAAAACAGGTGTATCACACAAGTTTTTTTCTTCTGATTCTTAGGTTAAAAAAAAAAAAAAAAAAAAAAAAAGAAAGAAAGATTCTCCATAAAATTTCCATTTGTACTGGGGGGGGGGCAATAGGGGGGGGTCTGAAAGTACAACTACTGTATACTGCTGTAGAGTACAACAGGTGATAAGTACAAGCCCTTCCCTTCCTCCCAACTCCTTTTATGTTAATGTAGTTGCATGCAGAAAATCATATTCTAATATAAAGATTCTGCATGCAGCAAACATATCTTCTAGGGGGGTGGGAACATAATTTATCTTTATTTTTTGTTTCAGATATGATCAAACGTTTTTAGGGATTGATGAGAACCCTTCATTAAAACCAATGGGTACATAACAAACAAGAAAAAAAAAAAAAAAAAATTGGTTACCCATAAGAGAACCAATTATCCTTACCCCTCTACTACCCCAACAATAATAAATATTAACAAATCTTACTGGAACCAAGCAGGTAACAAATTATGACTATGTTACAAAGTAGACACTTCTATAATTCTTGATTTGTTAAGCTATATTGACATAATTGTTACAGGGCATGACAATAAAAACACTACTTACATGGATACTCTATTTGTTAAGAGGGTATTGAGAATGGCGACAACTATTCACAACTCATCATTATGTTCTTTTATCTACACATAAGCTCAGCCTTCTATCTATAATACCAACAAAACTAGAGTTATATTTTGATATTTCTTTTCCTTACACATGGGAAATAGTAATTCTATTTCTATAAATAAATACTCAGCCTATTTATACTGACTCAACTTGATGAAATACAGATCCATGAACACATCCTTTCTCATCTCTGTCATTATTAAAAGTCAGATTTCAAAGTGTTCTGATAGTAATACCATGATAGTTTTGTTTTTTTTTTAAGTTTATAAAATAAGATGCAGGTTTAAATAACCCTTAGACCACAAGTGGTCAATATTTGTGCCATGATCTCAAAGGCACATATATCAGGGTGGCCTGAATTCTGGCCACGGAATCCCAATTTCTAGATCTCAACTGCCTAGCAATAATACCAACCATCAGATATGCTCGCATAAAATTTTATATTTTCAGTCAGACACCCAGGATTCTTATGGATTAAAATTCATCTAAAGGCAAGTTTTGGGAGGGGGGGTTTAGTCTTTAAAAATTGCTATGATGCTCTATTGTAATAAATAATAGAAGGGCGATTTGGCTGGGCCGTCTGGCATTCGTGCCGGATGGGTGCTCGAAACCAAGAGCAGACTCGGGGCCGAATAGGCTCCCAGCTTCGGCTGGGCAACCTTCGGGTGGGCGAGCTGCACTTTTGTCCCCTTTGTCACCCATGCACGGCACTAGACCAAGCGTCTAGTATAAGCCGTAAACTGGCATACATGCCCGGACCCACATTTGGGTTTGTGAAACTGCTTGCCTCATCAGGCTCACATTGCACTAAGTGAGCGCATGAGCAGCACAGACAAGCAGGGTTCGAGTCTCGGCTCGTTCCCGACCTTCCCCTCCCCTTTATCCCCACTTTAATTGGCCTTCAGGCTTTTGACCTTGTGTCAAGTTGTGTCTGGTGGGAGGCAGCGACAAATACAGGGATCACAAATAATTCCCAATTATTATGCCCCAAAAGATTGACAAATCAACCAACTTCTCAACCTAATTGTAACTATTTACCTTGTCTTTCTCTCATATATTATATGGTAGTGCCTGTGACCCTGGGTTTCATGCATTTTGCAATCATCAGATAGAATATATATATATATATTATATATATATTATATATATATATATATACTATATATATATATATATAATTTCTATATGTAAAAACTATCATTGATATTGAGCACTATTTAACAATACTGCAACATTTGTTCCTCCATTAAATCACCAAGTGAGCTAGTAAGAACCATAAACCTCATTTACAAATGGTCCAGAAGAAAACTGGGGTTCAATCCAGATCGAGTCATACCAAAAACTCAAAAAATGGTACCTGATACCACCTTGCTTAACACTCAGCATTATAAGGTGGGAATCAAGGGTAAAATGGAGCAATCCAGGGAATGAAGTAGTGTCCTTCCCTACACCTTGGTGTAGTAGCTATTAAAAAGGTGCTACCATTCTAGGCTAGAGTGGACCTGGGAGCAATAGCAATGAAGGGGAGCTCTGCATTCCCCGAAGCCCAACATCACTGTAACCTCACCATCAGATTGTTTAGTGTCATATCCAGGAAACTCATTTGGGGGCGATGGGTAGTCGGGGTCTTACCCCAGTGTATTCTATAGCCCCAGCTGACTGGGCAAAGCCTACTTCGGTTTGATTTATTTAAATGATATCCAATGGATCATAAGAAAGCCAGAGAGTACACATCTACACACACACACACACACACACACACAAAAAAAAAAAAAAAAAAAAGAATTATACATGCACACACACAAATATGTATTACAGTCTAAGTTAAAAATGTGGTAACGATAAACCAAAAATAAATGGTTTTGGTAAATGAGCCAGGCTCTGGTCTATTTACCAAGACTTTTCTTGTTCCTCAAATGATAACTGCATTTGACTTGAGGTTACTCACACCGCACTTTTAACCTGGATCATTAAGTGTTCCAAGATTTGTTCAAACACTTGAGCTCATTCTGAGTATTTCTTATTACCACAATGATTTGGCCACAATCTATTTTCCAGCCTTTAAGTGTGTAATCTGCTGAGAAAGGTGGCAACCATCAAATGGACTGCCTGAAATATTAACAGAAAGAAAGAATGAGTTCAATTGTGTGAAAAATGTTAATGACTTCTCAGAATTCAAGACAATCATTTTTCAATAAATGTGTGCACCAAATTAGTTCTTGTAATATACAATAGTATCAGTCAGGTTGCTTTTTGGTTTTAATGATGGCTAATACAAGTTAAAGTTATTAGCCACAAGATCACCCAATGTCGCTTAGGAAAAATAATGACTTTAAATTTATTTGTAATAAAGTGTCTTTGGACTCCTTGCTGACTGTAAATGGGTATCTTGAAAAAAACTAAGCTTAGAGCAATATTTCTGAACCTTTTGATTTTGTAGAAACCTTGAAATAGTTTTCATGTCTTGGCGAACACTGGCCTAAAAATTATTATATCATTATAAATATCTTATATATCTTTTATTGTAGTTCACACAGAACCTGAACACTAGTTAAGAATCACTGGCTTGGAGACTAACTTGGTGAAGAATCTGATTCACTACCTAGAATATTTCTGATATTGCAAAAAAATAAATAAATAAATAAAAATGATAAAAGGCTTAACATACTGGCTATCATCATTCTAACAAAAAATGGTCAACCAGAATTCAATTTCTAGTGGAAGCTGTTTGTGTCTCACTTGACACTTATTGCCTTTTGAAAGGCATGAATCCATCAGTGCTCTTCCCAGCCAAAAGGTGAAGAATAGGACAGAATAGGATCTTAAGCTTTGCAACCAATCAAGAAGAAAGAAAACCAAATTCACTCTGCTTAAAAATTTTGCTGCTTATGGCAGCAAAATTGGGTAAATACTTATTCTAATGTAGTATGAGAAACAAAATTCCAGGGAAAAAGTTCAAAGCTACTTTGAACAAAGATCAGAACCAATACCCCACCCCCCACCCTGCTCCCGATACCATTTGTGAATAAACACGTTTACTTACCATTTGGCTGGAAATAGTTTTGATCTTAAATTCATAAGGTCAGTGCCACTAATCCAACATGCTTCCAAAAATCAATATTTAACAAGATCCCCCTACAAGATGATGCCCATGGGGTCAAGTTTAACAGAGTGACCCCTATACATACCACAGTGGGCTGAGACAGGAATCAAAGTGGACTTTTAGCATATGAGAATGGAGACAGCTCATCATATTGTTCTTTTATCTACACATAAGCTCAGCTTTCTATCTATAATACCAACAAAACTAGAGTCATATTTTGATATTTCTCTTCCTTACTCATGGGAAATAGTAATCCTATTTCTATCAAGAAATACTCAGCCTATTTATACTGACTCAACTTTAACATATGATATGTTTGATTCTCTCTTTTGGTGCAATGGGAAATTAGACACTTTATTTGGCCATATACTCTCTAAAGAACATAATTGAAAGATGAACAAGTACTACACTTTAATCCAAGTCCAAAGGCTGAAAAGTATTTCTTCAAATTACCTTTATAGACTAATCTTATTTATCTCTGCCCCCAGGCTGTAACATTTTAGCAGCCTAAAAAACATTAAACCAAGCAATCATAGGCTTTATTAGTTGTGCTTAGGAGTTTTGATCTTTTTTGGTGGCCATGTGCCAGACTTTATATGAAGGTGTCTGTAGATTGAATCAATTTCTATACCATTGAAATTAAAATCTCATAGCATATACAAAAACATTTTTTGAGGTAGCGATAAATGCTATTCATTATTGAAGGAAAATTTGCAACTGTACGAAAGAGAGGGACACACACCTTTCACCAAGTAAATACCTTTCCTATTTTCTTTTTAACAAAAAGAATATAGGCATTCAATCAATGGTTACTTTTTAAAACCTGCTAATTGGTCACCTTATAGAGACCAGCCTGGTCAAGTTGACCCACACAAAAACAGGTCAGGTATAGAGATGACTTCATTTGACTATTATGAGTTTTGTCATAAATAATACCATCCTCTTATTTATAAATTAGATTTACTAAGCATAGTTTAGTACAAGGCCAGAAATATGAAACACCTAGTGAGAATCAAACTCAGTAGCAATGGTCTTCTAGCCTAACTAGCAAACAATGTGAGGCGTCCAGATAAACAGCCAAAATTCATTGTTTCTACTATCAATTAGTACCATTATATACAAAAATAAAATTTATGTGGGGAAAAAAAAGTGTAGGCAGAATCACTTCTGTATAGTTTAAACAAAATTAAATTAGTGGGTGGAGATTAACAAATTATCAAGCTAGTCTAACAGACTATTATTAAGCAGTGAATTTGAGTCATACTGAATGCTCCTACTTACAACCTTGTACCAATCTAAGTTAAACTTTGTAAATTATGATATGTGCCATATTGTTTTTTGTTTTTTTTTGGTTCAATAGCATATCAACCTTTGTGGGTTATTTAATCCATCCTTCTAGAAGGACAGTAGTAGTATGATTCAACCCATAGCTGGGAGGATAAGAGGGTTCACACCTTTCCCAAGGGTATTTGTCCAAAAGTGAACGTAGAGGCGCGACTGGAGTTTGAACTTGCTTACTATGATTCTGCAGTGCAGCGCTTCAACCATTACACCATGAGGACTCCCCCCCATTTGCAATGCATGATAGCAAAGAACGAAAAAAAGTATTCAACAAGTTAGAAGAATGACTGTGGTACTATTTAAACCGATAGTTGGAGAGATAAGAGGGTTCATGCCTTAAGTGTATTACTCCAAAAGTGAACATAATAGCATGACTGAAATTTGAACTCACTCACTACAATGTTGCAGTCCAGCACGTTAAACACTACGGATTTTAATGTATGTTCAAACTTAAGGAATGATGTTAATGACTCCTCTCAAGAGTTGACAAGTGTGCATATAGTTCAGTCCATTTCTCTTATTTAGTAACAAGGACAATCAGAAGAAGAAAAAAAAAAAAGTTGTTTGTCCTGATAGACAACTGAGAGGTAGGGAAAGGAGTATATAGGTAGCGGGAGGTCAGACAGTTTTACAGTTAAATCTAGACAGTGAGCAGAGGGCGGAGGGGAGAAAAAAAAAACCCTGCCATGTCTTCATTTATTCTTCATTCTTTCACTTGTTAGGCAACAAGGTACTCATGTCATTTACCATCAACTGATTAATAGATTAGAAGCTGTCATCAGGTACATACAAGTGAACCAACTGCCATTACTACTACTACTACTGATGGTATTGATGGTTAGTGGCATTTCTATGAATGGGGGAGGGGAAGAAGAAAAAAAAAGACAAAATTTGAAGAAGTAAAGAAGGAACACTAAGGAAATTTCTTCAAGTGGTAATTTACTAAGCTTTTTGCTTAAATGTGGCACAAAGCCATATGAAAGGGGCACCCAATGAGACTCAAACTCACTTGTGTAGGTTTGCTAGTCAAGGTTGCTAACCATTACACCACCAGAGGCGCTTTTCTTCAAATGACCTTATCAGAACATATGTCATACTTTGATTAGCAGAGAAAGAAATCAAGAATATGCCTGCTATCTCTCTCTCTCACACACAATATATATATATATATATATATATATATATATATAAATAAATAAATATATATATATAAATAAGTTGGAGACCATAGTCGAGGGTGACCCGAAGGCTCCCTTTTCGATAGCTTACTACACCAAGGTGTAGGGGAGGGCACTACTCCTTTCCCTGATATATAAATAAATAAATAAATAAATATATATATACACACACACACACACACACAGAATCACCTGTATTACAAGGGTTGTTGAGAATGGAACAATGATCAAAATATCTGCTACAATTTAATTCTTTTCTTCCAGATCATGTCCTTTAAGTGATCAACATTATAATAAGAATATATCAAAGTCTAAATAACTTTTGGAAGGATTCATTTTAATATCATGTCAAGCTGTCTAGGGTTATTTTATGCTAAGAGGTTAGGGAATTGTGTGCAATTACATTTTTTGTGATGCTGTTTTGTTTTTTGTTTTTTTAAAGAGTTTTTGGCACACAGTTGTGACATCAAATATTCCTATCTAATACTAATAATTTGTACACTTTTGTATGATTTCAAGTAAGTAAAATTGGCAACCAAAAGACTCCTTTTTCAATAGCTACTACACCAAGATATAGGGGAGGGCGCTACTCCTTTCCCTGGATTGCTCTACTTTACCCTTGATACGTACCTTATATTGCTGAGTGTTAAGCAACGAGGTATCAAGTACCATTTTTAAATTCTTTGGTATGACACGGCCTGGGATTGAACCCAGGTCTCCTGGACCATTGGCGAACACTCTACCCACTATTTCAAGTACTAATACTAATTCTTAGTTATGTATAACTATAGAATTATATAACTTCAAATAATTCAACAAATTTATAGTTGTATAGTATCAAGTATTCCTATCAAATACAAATAATTTTTAAATAAATTTACTTGACTCATAGATGAGACCCTAACAGGTACTACCAATCCAGGGTCAGAGTAATGGCAATAAAGGAGTACTCCACATTCCCCAGAGCTCCAGAACAGGAGCCTCAATATCAAACAGTTTAGTGTTGCATCCAGAACATAGGAATATGGTAAAATAGAAAACTCATGAAATGCAGCTATAACATCTTCCTACCTAGACTTGCAAGCAGTATATGAGCACTTAGAAAATGTATAAATATTCAAATACAAAATCAGAGATAGAGCCAGAAAGGAAATAGTGACAAGAGGAGCAACAGCAGTATGGGGGGGGGTTGGATAAAGATTCATTGACAACGGGAGAAGGGAGGTGAACGGAAGTGGCACTCCCCTCCTTCCATAACCACCCGACACATGTGTGCTTGCTCATAAGATTCTTTTGATGAGATGTATCATCAGCTGGTTTAATTACAGCTTTCGCAAGGTCATTACAGCAAAACAACAATGACAATACAACTGGCTCCGAGAGAGAACGAGAAGGGGGGGGGGCTTGAAACAGACATCCAGTCAATTTGTCTGTCTGACCTTATCAGCTTAACTATTGTACTAAGGTACAAGTGCAAAAAGGGTAGGTTAAAGTTGGGGGGGGGGCTTTCCCACACCCACCACCAGACAGTACCTGCTTAGCCGGTCTGAGTATATCGTTTGGCGCCTCAGGCACTCTTTGAGGGGGGGTAAAGAATTTTTTTTTGTTAATAGCCATGCATGAGTCAATTCACGTTGCTGCAAGGCTTATTTGTACAGAATTTAAATTTTCAAGTAAGTAAAGTTGGCGACCATAGTCGAGGGTAACCCGAAGGCTCCCTTTTCGATAGCTACTACACCAATGTGTAGTGGAGGGCGCTACTCCTTCCCTGGATTGCTCTACTTTACCCTTGATCCGTACCTTATAATGCTGAGTGTTAAGCAAGGAGGCATCAAGTACCATTTTTTGAGTCTTTGGTATGACTCGACCTGGGATTGGCGAACACTCTAACCCCTAGGCCAATGTCCGGGACTTAAATAATTCCTTATGTTTAAAAATTACTTACTACTAGGTTTACAGGTAGTACCATAAGCTGGAAAAAAAAACTGATTGCATCACATTATTACTTCTAATTTAAAAAACAAAAAAAGTGTTTAAACAGCTAAATCTCTTTAGTGTCACTTAAATTTAAAAGATTATTTCTCTACAAAACTAAAAGTTTTCATGGAACAAAAGTAACTTCACACCTGATGGAGAGGAGGAAAAGAAAAAAGTGGAGTGGGGGGGGGTAAATCTGTTAAGTGATTTATTGTCTTTGATAATTGTTCGTTAAGAATTTTTAATTGAAAATAGATAGTAAAATAATGACATTACATAGAATATTGATTCCTGACATGTGCCTGTCTGCAATCCAACAGTCTGGTCCTCTTAACCTATGTATTTACCCAACCCCTCCACACGAACAGGAAGCAACACAAAGTCAATTATTAAGTGAAGTTTAATAGGTTTGAATTCAGAGTTTTCGTTCTCCTAGACTGGTTGCCATACCAAGGTTAAAGAGCCCAGTTTACCCTACTATTTTCCCATAGCTGGAAGGAGAATAGTCAAATTCATATCTTTCCCCAAGGGTACTAATGCTTATATAAAGTGCAACCTCCTCCAGGATTTGACCTCTGGTCACTATGTCCATTTTCTACAATGATAATGATTACACTACAAGTGACTCCCAGTGTTGGCAACTATGTCAGTAAATATGTAGAGTGCTTGTTAAAGGTTAGCAAGCAAAGAGCTAGTGAGCTTGATCCTCCTCCCTGTAGCCAGGAGTGGGGGGTTGATCATAAACTGGAATTCATGCCTCACTAGATGTAGCTATTGTTAAAGTGTTCATTCCTCATGGTAAATAGAACCAATTATTTTGACTATGCCAGACTTGATTAAGTATTGAGAAAGTTTCTGCTGTAGAGCAATCATTAGCATATTGTACTTGCAAGCTATTGTGAGTGAGCTGGTACTTGATTATTGCAATCCTGTTTCAATGACCCATGTGCCCTTGAATACACACAAAGTAATGACGGAATCACCCAGAAAATTTCCTTAACACAAAACCTTGACTAGAAATAATTTTGCTCACACAATCTGAGACCCAATTTTAGAACTATTTTTTTTTTTTTTCCTTTCTTTTTTTCAAAAGATGGCACATTTTCTCAGTCAGCGTGTGAGTGGCATTGTTCGGCAATCTGTCTTGAAACAATATCACCGCCCACTTCTAGTCTCTGGCCTTATCTATTGTGAGACAAAATGAACACAGAGAGATTTTAATATAGCTTCAGAGGTTCAAATACAAAAAGAGTTGCCATTAAAAAAAAAAAAAAAAAGTACCCCACCCAACAAAACTTGCAAAAGCCTAAATCAATAATTCCCAAACTGTGGGCTGTGGCATATTAACACTTCACATTATGTAGCTAACACATGCCACAAGGAGGGGGGGGCTTAGAACACACCAACTGCATTCGTAATAAAGTTATGACACTAATCAACATTTAGTGGTGAGGTTCCAGTTCAGGATCTCTGGGGGGGGTGTGTAGAGGACTCTTTCATTGCTATTACCCCTAGATCCACTATGACCTGGACTGATAGTACCTATTAGTCCCATCTAGGACTGTTTAAAAATTCTAACTATGAACAAATGATTATTATTAAAATTATTAATGTTAGATAGGAATACTTTTATGGTGTGCAAATTATTTGTATTAAGAATAGTTACTTGAAGCTATAATTGTTTACTAAGGATTATTAATATAATTTATTTATGAATATAATCAAACAAATCAAATTTCAGTACTAAACAATCAATGAAAGTTCTTCATTTGCATTGAACATTAAATGCTAATTTGAACCTTTCACTTTCTAAATAGAAGCATTGATATCATCATGGATTGCTGCTCATTGGTAATCATGGGTGTTCCAGTAAATAAAAAATTCAGTAAGGTTACCCAATTCATTGTTGGACCAATAACTTAACCCTTTGAGCCCAATAATACCAGTGATACTTTTCCTCCCCTCTCCACACACTCAAGCTCCAGTTTACTCTAGTGTAGAGATGACATTCAAATGGCATAGGGTAAATTTAGACTCAGGGTTTAAAAAAAGAAAAAGAAAAAAAAAAACATTTTCTAACCTTCCAGATCAAATGGAATATTTTGAACCTTACAGACACCCAAGGATGCCATTTATACAAAGATGAAAATTATCAGAATGTAACAATCCTTCAATGGTGAAAATTTGGATTAAAAAAATTACATATCTACTATAAGTGATTTTAGACAGATAAATAAGTTGGCGACCTTAGTCAAGGGTGACCCAAAGGTTTCCTTTTCAATAGCTACTACACCAAGGTGTAGGGGAGGGCACTACTTCTTTTCCTGGATTTCTCTAATTTACCCTTGATACATACCTTATAATGCTGAATGCATCAAGTACCATTCTTGAGTCTTTGGTATGACTCAACCTGGGATCGGACCCCGGTCTCCCGGGCTATTAGAGAACACTAACTGCTACGCCAAATTTTTACAGGAATTATGATAATTTCAATTATAATAACCTGTTTTTCAGGCATATATCTTTTTATCATTGAAATTGTGTGTGTGTGTGTGACCAAAACTACATCCCAACATTAAAACTTAAATAATTACACCCAGCAAAGGGCACATGTTTACTAGTACAAACCACCACCACCACCAATTAACTTTAAGATAGCTTAGCACCTATGATTGCTGGGAAGGAGCAGATTTTCGCAAGTTACTGTTTAATACAGCAAAAATAGAAGATTGCAAAATGGCATAAGATACTTAAGAAAATAAAGCAATTTCCTGTTAAAGCTATAATTTGAGGTTTGTATTCACGCTCACCCTAATCATTATAATTTCTTAATAGAGATAACTATTTGCAATTTGTAATGCAAATTCTATTAATTGGATAAGTTTTAAGATTATCCTTTAAGCATCAATATCAAAAATGATCTGATTTTTATATCTTAGAGTAATACAACAAAAAAATAATGACATGGTAACCTTTCTAGGGTTACTTTATGCCAAGTTGTTAGAAAATTGCATTCATTAAGCACTTGAGTGGGGAATTGTTGGCTGCCACATATGCATAAATGCAAAGCTCTTCTCATCAACTGAGTGCTCTGGTAGCTGATAGAATGTATGTAAAAAAAATGTAAAAAATTCCTTCACTTACGCTGAGAATGATGATAGATTTGGGGGTAAAGTCAGCTGGGTTTTTGTCCCAGCTTGAAGCAACTTGCTTGTCTAACAACACTAAAGAGTTGTGGTACAATGAAATTGTCTGTGGATCACACATACTATATATATATATATATATATATATATATATATATATATATATATGTGTGTGTATGTAGGGTAGTTTAGATGGGGGAGGGGTTGCAGTCCAATCAAATACAAATAATTTTTTTAAATCTATTCGATTCATAGACAGGACTCTAACAGGTGCTACCACTCCAGGTAAGAAGGGACCTTGGAGTTATAATAATGATGTGGTACTCTACACTCCCCAGATCTCTAAAACAGGAACCTCACCATCAGATGCAGCTAAGTGTCATATCCAGAACAAGCATATTCTAAGCCCTGACAACAGAATAAGACTTAACTTAAAGTATAAAGAAATTTCTATCCAATTTACAACTTCACAGTATGTGGTTAGGGTTCACTCAACCTATCTAACTTATAAAGTATTGAATTACTTATGAATTGTACAAATAAGATAACATTGAGCTTATGGGCCACTAAGGGCAGCCTTTCAATCATAATAAAAAAGGTAAATCTTGATAAATAATGTCCCAGTAAAATTGATCTTGAAATATAAACCCAAATTCTTTTACTGAATTAGACAAACAAGTACATTTAAAAAAAAAAAAAAAAAGAAAAAAATAATAATCTTAGATAATGACTCTAGCGATGTAGGATAAAAGCTGGATTATCCCAGCCACCAAACAGATCCACTAAAAATGGATCAAACTTAGTATATTATACAATTAGGGATTAGCTTATATTGGTTTTAATACAATAATTTAGATCCAACGGAGTAAGTGTGCAAGATTGTCATTGCGACATTCAAAATAATATTCAAAGAATTATTTGGTTAACCATCCTCACCTCTTGTTTTGATTATAGGAAATATGATTAAAATGAAAAACGTCAGTTGAAACAATAACAGCTCTTAAATTTTCTCTATTTGGGTATCTGTAATTTATAAAACATTTACAATCAACTTTATTAGATTTAATAAATTTCAACAACAACAGTAATATATCTGAACTCTATATAAGGAAAAAAAATATTTTTAGTCATTTTGTACATTGAAATCTATAAAACTAAACTGGCTTTTGTGACTCCTCTTACAGAAATCTTTCTCTCCATCCTCATGACTGAAAGCACCGGGTATCTTCCCAACCATTTAAAAAAAGAAAAAAAAAGGGGACTAATCCTGTACCCTGATTTGGTTGCTACTCACACAGCGCATCTTGGACAGGAATAGCCTGGGGGAGCCCATCCCTCTCCAGGTTTACAACAGGTTTAAATTCAGTTTTCCTTCTTCTAGACTGATTGCCTAACCAAGGGTTAAAGAGCCCAGTCTGTCCTACAATTCATCCATAACTTCCTCTAATAATAACCGTTATACTACAAGCACTTCCAACCATACAAACTTACACGCAAAACTCTGGAGACTTTTGCACAGTGGCATGTTCTGAAAAAAAAAATGCAGCGAGTAACCAAATAGCCCTAATGATTTCATAGCTTTAGGAATAATGTATTTCAATTCAAGCAGCTCAGATTGTTAATGATACCCCCGACGCTATTTTATTTTTGTGTTTTTTTCTATAAAATTTGAAAATACCTTTAAAATTTTTTCTAAATCAAATTCAGGATTTTATCTTCAAATTAAAATTAAACCTCCAATCCTCCATGCTACTTGTATAACATGCACACAGTTGATGTCTTCCCCTCCCCACTGTTTCATCACTTCTCTATAACACACACACACACACACACACACACATCTGATGAGGAAGCTCCCTTTACGGTCTCATCACAAAGCCATTGTTTCACAAAACAAAAGTAATACTTATCAGATTTTCTTGAACGGATAGATCCCAAACATCTATTGATCTTTAATTCATCCAAATTATTAAAATCCAGTAAATGTTATGTTTTAATATGACAAAGCAATTTAATCTCCAAAATATAATCTGCTATAGAGGGTGGGGAGTAATTGTTCAGTAATTTAAACAGCATTTTTTTTAAAGGTCTTTCTAGTTAACAGAATACCATTACTTAATAATTAAAAAAAAAAAAAAAAAAAAATGCTTTTTTAAATCTAGTTCTGAGAAACATTTTGAGTTGATTTGATTGGGTTTTATGGCATAGCAATCATTGTAAGTTATTTAATGCCAAATCCTCTATATACATATAAATATGATTTGTAAACCTCTTGTAGATAACATTCTTAAATGAGGCTGAGCTAATTTTTTTTGCACACAGTTAAATTGTTTTAAGTATTGCTATATAACAGTCACAATTTAACATCAGTCATTTGTTTACACACAGTTTGTTCTATCTGACCCATAGATAGGACCCTATCAGGGGCTACCATTCTACATTAGAGAGGACCTGGAAACAATGACAATGAAGGGGAACTCTACATTGTCCAAATCTTCAAGACTGGAGCCTCGCCATCAGATGGTTTTATGTCATATCTAGACCACTTGCTGGGGAGGGGGTCTAACCCCTATGCAAAGATGCATCAGTGTATTTTACAGCCCCACAGCCGATTGGAAAATGAACTCATGATTTTTTAGACAATGTGACAATATATTTTATTCTATTTAAAATTATTTTTAGCTAAAATAGACAAGGTCATTTCTTTTAAAATTTTATCCAAGTGCTTCTTGTAATGGCCGTTTTAAAAATTGCTTAAGATTCTGTCAGCATTATGAGCCTTTCCTCCTTTTAGACAAGAGAGCAGCCTTCTGCCTGTGAAGGAAGGCCTCCCTCTATCTAACTCAGCTATTATTCATCATCTGGGGCCCCTCAGGCCCAAAATGGTTACAGTTGATAGTGCAACACACTATATAACACTAAAGAACACCAAATGGTTGAAACCACAATATGCTGATTATGCAAAAGATTTCAAAATCTAATTCATTACAGAAGGAAAATCTAAGAATATAACAAATAGTGCATTGGTGATAGTATAAATAATATCTAAAAGTAACATAATAAAAATTTTTAAAAAAAAAGAAAAATTGTTGGTAAAAAATTTTTTTAAAAAAATGGGTAAACTGGTTTAGTGACCAAGTCATCACTAAATGACCTGGTGACCGTTTGGATAGAATGGCAAGGATCGTTTTGTTTTTTCTTGCTGAGAAAATCTTGAAAAGTTGATTTTTGTTAGCAAGTTCAAAAGGACAGAGCATAGTCAGTTAAAAAGCACAAATTACCCTATGTGTGTGTGTGTGTGTGTGTGTGTGTGTGTGTGTGTTGGAGGCGCTCATGGTGTAATGGTTATCATTGTAGGAAATAGACATAATGACACAAGTTCAAATCTTGGATAAGGCTGTTAGCATTCACATAATGCGAATACCCATGGGAAATATATGAATCCAATTATTCTCCCACCAGATTATAAGTAAAATAGGACAGACTGGGCTCTTTGACAGTGGTATGACTAGCTACCCGTCGAGAAGGAAAACAGAATTCAAACTTATTAAACTATGCTTAAAGTTGACCTTGTGTTGCACTCTGCTTGTGTGGAGGGGGTTGATCTGTATGTGTGTGTATATATATATATATATATATATATATGTGACAGTTTCTCACTCATGCACTGTTGATTCCATGCCTACGTTACCCTAACTTAAATATATATGATCGATCAATGATATGAACACTATTTAAAGTATAAAATGTAAACAAATGAATGCTGCTACTTACTCCTTATAATTTCCTAGCTGACGTGGTACGCTTGTTGGCTGAGCAGTCTAATACTAAGTCTAACGTAAAGTTGGGCGGGTTTCAATCCCAGCTTTAAGTGTCCAATGTGTCTAACCACACTGAAGAGTTGTGATACAACAAAAGTCTGTTTGTGGATGACGATATATATTATATAATAAAATGGTTCGTTCTTCAATTTTGTTGATTTTGTCCTGAAGAATAAAAACTCAAATTATTAGAAAGAAGACCTGACTATTTGATGGTTAGCATTGTAGAGCACAAAAAAAAAAAAAAAAAAAAAAAAAAAAAAAAAAAATGCTGTCATTGACTGATCAACAAACTCTAGCATAAATTGTAGTTTTACAAAACAAAAGTTTTGATAAGATTTCTAAGACCAAATGATGTCGGCAGCATTTTTTTTTTCTCTACAATGGTAACCAACTACTTGCGTCTTCTTTCTAATAACTTGAGTCTTTTATTCCCCAGGAATAAGCCATCAATAATGGATGAAATGAATTTATAATGGAATATACTTGTTTTTCATTGAGATTATATATCATGGTACAAAATTTTATAATAGCAATAAAGAGACCAAAGGTTTGATTCCAGATGAAAATTAAAACTTTAAAAAATGGAAGGTTTCATTCCTTACTCAACAAAACTAAATTAAGGAAAATATACAATCAAAAATATCAAAACTGGTTAGCTAACCTTCCATTTTTTTTTTAAGTTTTAATTTTTATCATGAATAAAATCTTTGGTCTCTTTATTGCCTATATAAGTATTATTTGGTCCAGTTAAACCAAAGTTGGGAGTAATTCCATCAGAACAAGAACATTTAAATTTTTCTGGTAAAGAGCTCAATGTAACAGACATTACAGAGCAATAATTTCATTAAGAAAAAACAACACAAACTGGTCGCATTAGGATTATAAATTTATTTCCATCCTGTTATGCGTTTTTGAAAAATCAAAAAACATGAAAAAAAATTAACAGGAAGTAAATAATGGATTGTAATCCAACAATATATAAAAGAAAAATTGATAACAAGGTAATCCAAGTAAGAGGAGAAATTTATTGAGAAGCAAAGTCGACACTATAGCATTTCGATTCTAATGCAAAATATAAAAACCCTTGGGAAAATTTGTATAATAAGAAAAAGTTGGCTATGTATGACAAGAAAAAAGTTGGCCATTTCATTAATCAAACGGCCAACTTTTTTTTTGTTATACCAATTTTCCCAAGGGTTTTTATATTTTGCACTTTTTACACATCCATCGTTGATTTAACATCACTAATATCATCCCTCATAGTCCTGATGATGGTTCATTAGAACCGAAACGCTATAGTGTCGACTTTGCTGCCCAATAAATCTCTCCTTCTACTTGGATTACCTTGTTATCAATTTTTCTTTATATATGTAGTGCATTTAATAAGTTTCCAGACTTTTGTACAGGCATTTAAAATTGTTGTAGACTCTTGAAAATTCAGTATGTTATTGCTATACATCTTATGGGTTAGGTTTACTATGTTGAGGTTTTAAGGGAGTTCAGGAAGATTCTGTTGGAAGAGGCCAGCACTCTTCAAATCGGGTCAGTGGCATTTCCACCAGGACAATGCACCAGTCCACAACTCACTCTTTGTCACAGACTATTTGACCAAGATGGGCATCAAGACAGTTCCTCACCGTCCCTATAGTCCAGACCTTGCTCCCTGTGACTTTTGGTTATTCCCTAAGCTCAGAGGCTGTCTATTTGAGACAATTGAGAAGATGAAAGAGGCTGTGACAAAGGTTATTGAGACGCTAACACAAAAGGACTTCGATGGGGCCTTCCAGAAGTTGTAGGAACAATACAACAAGTGCATTGCAGCCAGAGGAGATTACCTCAAAGGGGACTAGAGTTCATGTGTGTACTATCAATAAAAGTGCCCATATGAAAAAAGTCTGGAAACTTATTTAATGATCCTCGTGTGTGTGTGTGTGCGTGTATATATATATATATATATATATATATATATGTGCATGTGTGCCATTATATTGTAAATCAAGGATGTATTTTTAATGTTTCTTGTGGAATTCCAGAGAATGATTTTTAACAGTGAAAATTCTATGATTTTACTGATAAATCAATAAATCGCACTTGAGCAATCATGGGCAAACTGCAGCTAGAGGGCCACTTCAATTTTTACCTATTTTAAAAAAAAAAAAAAAAAAAAAAAAAATTCTTTCCCTATTCCTAAAGCAGATCCTGATGCTCTTAAATGGCTGAGGTATCGTCAATGAAAACTTAACTTGAACTTTTTTAGTCATGGATTCCTCATACTGACTGCTTCTCAAAGAAATAAATAAAAAAAAAAAAGGCAGGGTAGGGAACATGTCTAAACTAGATTCTTACATTCTACTTAATTAAACCAAACCTTTATCTTTTTGCCCAGCCATATGAAAAGTTCCTCGGTAAAGTTTAAAGTTTGCCCTCATTCACAAGATAAAAACAAAAATCATGTTAAAATTTGTAGCACAATGGACATCAGATTCTCCTCAACGTTAACCTCTTGATGCCATTAATTAACTTAAGTCCTCACAAAAAAAAAAAAAAACCTAGATGTTATACCAGTGCTTATTACTGTAATAAAAAGTTTCAATCCAACAGTTTTCAGCTAGTATGTCAAATGTTAGTGCCTCAAATGATTCAGTGGTTTAGAAAAAAAAATCCAAACAGGTGGATCCCTGTGCCAGACTATGTGCTAAGTATCTCAAAAGAAAAATGAAGCTCATGTTACCTTCACATTCCCACACATCTGCCCACGACTTACAAGACTTAAGTGATTTTCTATCGATTCCATACCCCCCCCCAATCGATTCCAATTTTTCAACCTAAGTACAGCTGTTACTCTGTAGACAAGTCATTTTTTCTTTCCACTTTGTTGTCAGATTATATTTTAGCTGTGAAGTTGACATGTGGTCCTAGCGCATCACTGATAGGAACGCCAAGATATCGTATCAGTCTTTTTTACATGTATGACACGACAGGATAGGACTGAACTCTTTTTTTTAATCAGTGAACTTCAGACTCTACAAGAGAAACATTCTTAGAATAATCAGTAATGGACTCCAATAAACAAACCCTAACAAACAATAAAAAGGTCAAAATCTGAATGACATCAATACCTCACTTAGTATCAGTTTAATGACCTTGTTGCCCTATCTCCCTATGCTGAAGGTACATGCTACCCTAATTGAAAGTTAATATGTTTTGTTGACAGAAAACATACTACACTTTGATCATAAACATTAGCATCATCTTCATTTACAGCAGTCGTTTTCAACCTGTGACCTTGTCACTACCTCCTTATTCCAAAGGTACATGACAAATCAATAGTGAACAGTACATTTTGACGACATAAGAAAACATACTACACTTTGATCCTAAGCGAAATTCAACAAATCTGATCATCACAAATTTAGACAGTACCTTTAAAGTCAAAAACATTTTCATTTCACCAAAATATTGAATAACATTTTGAAAATTTCAGCTATTATTTAAATCAAATTTACATTTTAATTGATATCAATTGGAAACTTGAGTTTCTCGGTGAGGACAGCTTGTCATTCCATACCAGGCAGTATTTTATTAAACCAATTTATTCTAACACTGAATCCCTAACTTTTTGGGGTCTTTTTCTTTTTTTCATCCCATAACTAATACTGGTAAAAGTCTTTGTCTTACCGTTTTTCATTTAAAATCATCCCCCAAAAATAACCATGCTTCAAGAATTTTCTCACTTCCAAACTATTCCTTGTTTTGGAATATGGGATTTGCCTTTTCAATTTAAATTTAAAACCTTACAACACCTAATTACACTGACTCCAGCACTGGTTTTTGACTGATTTTAATGGCATGTCAATCCATTTGGGATTATTTTATGCTTAGAGCTTTTTTTATTTTTTATTTTTATTTTACACAGGCAGTTATATAAAGTATTCCTATCTAATAAAAATAATTTACACATAATATTTCAAATATTCTTGTTCAATACTAATCATTTTTAGACAGATCTATTTGATCCCTCGATAAGACTAACAGGTACTATCACTCTGAACCTATGAATAATGGCAAGGAACTTTAAACTCTCCAGAACAGAAACATCACCATCAAATGTAGTACAATACTTATGACAGCAACACTGGCTAATCAGAGCTTGATACAAATGATTGGTTAGAATCTTTATTCTAAATCCTTTCTTTAAAGATATCTCAGTTTTTCGAGATCCACTTTACAATTATATGAACATTACCAAAATTGAGGGCACCTCTGGTGGTGTAATGGTTAGCAAGCTAGACTAGCAAACCTACACGAATGAGTTCAAGTCTCATTGGGTGCCCCATTCATATGGCCTTGTGCCACATCTAAGCAAAAAGCTTGGTAAATTACTTAGGACTCCTCAGGTAGTGTAATGAGTAGCAAGCTAGACTAGCAAACCTACACGAGTGAGTTTGAGTCTCATTGGGTGCCCCCATTCATATGGCCTTGTGCCACATCTAAACAAAAAGCTTAGCAAATTACAACACAACCAAAATTGAGTTGTTTGAATTACTCAAAACGATAAACATGCATTTTTATTCTCCCCAGGAAAATTTACAATGTTTATGCCACATTCTCACTGTTTGTTGCTAGTGTTTGGCAATTAATTAGAAGGATCAAAAGACAAACAACACGTATTCAGCAGAAACCCATGATCGGTTAAATCGGGCACTGGTAACCTTTTTCAAGAAACAGGGCACACAAGGAGACATGGCTCATTATTAGGGGGTTGCACCACTAAAAAATCTTTTTAAGGTAATTTTTCATTGGAAGTACTTCAACCATTTTCACTAGAGACAACTATACAAGTAAGCAACTGTCTTAGAAATAAAGTTGATTTTTATCCTCTTCAATAATAAGATCTATTCTATGAAAAGTATTGAAATTTTAGGTAAGTCATCCAGAAAGCAGGCTGCAGTTTGCCCATGACTTTTTTTAAAATCTGGGTTGAAAATCATGACGGATTCTTAACAGAAATTTAAACAAACTTCAATGGTACATTGACGTGATCTTGCTTGAGAAATAAGTCAATTCTATTACCGAAACTATTTTAGTAGAGGGTACTTCATGGCCAGACATTTGAAGTAAACCCAATACCTAGTTTCCCGAAGAGGAAGGGGGCAATATATTTTGGCCAGTGGTCAATCCCAAAACAACTATTCTCACCATTGCCTTCAACCTAATTTTCCCCTCCAATACACCCCTTAAACTACACTCCAAATAGGGTTCTAATAATTAGATTGTTTCACTTAACTAGCTAACAAGCAAGATCAGTTTTAAAAATAAATACAAACCAAAATAAAATTAAATGTTTTATTGAAAGAAGAGTCTTAATAAGCCTCAAAAATTTCTCATCTCAATACAAGTAGGTCGCATATATATATATATATATACATATGTCGACATCTTTTGTTAAATGACAAATTTTTGTGTTTCTTTTACTGACTTTTTCATGTGAGTACAAGATGTTACAAATGTGGATGAAGGCAGTCTAAAATCTCAGATGTTTTAACCCACACACTTTTGACGATCAGTGGTCACAGAGGACATGAGTATAGCTACACTTTCCAGTTAAAAATGTTTATAGTAGTTAAAAAGGCAAAAGAAAAAAAAAAAAAAAAAAAGTAACATCAAGTTCTCGTCTGTCATGATTAATGAATATGCTCACAAAAGATTTGCTGTCTCGATATACATATTATATAACAACCTGTGAGAGAATATTAATAAGGGCACATAGATTATATAACGTACTGAACATATATAATTATTTATACATTAACAATTGCAAACTGATGAAGAGCTACCAAATTTCTAATAAAAACAAAAATCATTGTCCAAATGTATTTTTATAAAAGAATCATTTTCAATGAATTCCTATAATAAAAATCATTTTCCAATGCATTTTCTTAATTTTGAACGCATTTCTATAGTAAAAATCATTCTCTACTGTATTTCTATAAAGGGTTTGTCTATACTCTATAAATAGTCAAACAATTTACAATAGAACTACTTAATTTCCCATGTATATCAAACTTAGAGGAAAGCTTTAAATGCGAGAAGAAAAAAAAAGATGAAAAAAATTCATAGTTTTAATTTTAAGTCGATTATAAAATAAACATTGTTTAGAAAAGTGAAAGTAAAAGGGTTTATTTTGAGGGGGTTTTCCATTCATTATGCCTAAGTCAGAACATGTGTTTTTATATTGTTCACAAAAATTCAAGTTGTTACAACTTGAGTGATGGAAACACCACATACCAGCTCACTATCAGTAAGAAGGAATTGTTTTTACTATCATTATAACCAGCTGTGATTCAAGTCTTCACCAGTATAAATATCTACTTCAGGTAGTCTAATTACTTGGATAGAAATATTTAAAATTAGTCATAACAATGGAATTACTCATTACTATAGTAAGAACAGTGTGATTGTGTATATATCTATATCTCACGTGTGTGTGTGTGTGTGAGAGGAAGAGAATTTCAAGTCATAATTCATGAGATATTTAAACTCATCACAGCAATGTGGATTGTAGAATATTTGACATGTCAAGCAAGAATTGCATGTCTTGTTCATAGTACAAAAATCTCCAAGGACTTATGTCACCAATCCCCACCAAAAGCCCATGTCCATAATTTAAGAAATTGTCAAAATTATCTTGAGCTCTGGACCAAACTAAGCTTAGAAAATATCAAAGTATAACCTTAATCAGAATAACATTCTCTTTTCGCATATATATATAGCATTTTCTCTTTTAAACAAGTTTGATTAACTAAGATGCTTTGAGTCTGCCTATTCTATGTTTAATTTGTTTAAGTTTGCATGAGTAGTTTGATTTTGGGATGGAATAAATTTAGGAAGGCGCCGTATCTTTCCCAACTAATGATTTTTCGATCCAAAGAAAAGTTGGGATAAAAAATACTCTGGGGAAACATTCGGCGCTTTCCTAAATCTATTCCATTCCAAAGTCAACCTATTCAAATGCAGACTTGAATGGGTCAAAAACGAAATAGAACAGACTTTGTGTCTGTCCTATATATATATATATATATATATAAAAACAATCCAAATTTGATTAACTTATGAAAGTTAACGTTAAACGTTTCAGTTTTAATAACCTTCTTCAGGACTTTAAAATCATGAAAAATGTTCTACAGTTTTTGTTTTTTTTTAATAAAAAAAATGTTTAAACAGCTATGGATGTTTGTTGAAATAACGGGAGAAGAGAAAGCGTATAGGTATATTTTAAACATCTTTTTCCTACTTTCTTCATACTGTTGGATTTGAGCATAAAGATACAACAGAATTTTGACGAAATAAAGTTGGTTTGAATTCAGATTTCCTTCTCCTAGACTGGTTGCCTTACCAAAGCTAAAGAATCCAGTCTACTTTTTAACCACAGTTAAGTGCAGAACAAATTGATTCACGTCATTCCCTAAGGCGTTAGTATTAAGTGAGAAACCAACATCATCGTCAAAGATTTAAAATTGGATCGCAGATTATATTTTCTATGACAATAACCCTCATAATACACACACACACACACACAACAATTATCTACAAAATTTTGAGTACCTGCAAAAAAAATAAAACTGATTTAATTGCAGAGGTCATTATTGGCGAGAATGACTCAATGAATACTCTAATATAGTAGTCTTGTGCCAGATTAAACTATACTTAGTAAATATCCAGTATTCGATATAAATATGTGCAAATCATATATACGCATATAATAATCTCTTGGGTAAAACGAAAAATAAATCTTAACCATGCACAATCAAGTGGTCCCGTTTGAATTGCTGTTTCTTACTCATTTTCAGGTACAAATACCTTGTTCTATAGTGGACACAATTTTAAATTAGAATTTTGGAACCAAAAGATTATGACAATAAAACTTATATAGAGGTTAGGTTTGAATTTCCACCACCAACACACACACCCGCCGTCACCATTAAAAAAATGCGTAGAGGTACCTAATGTTGAAATTTATTTTCGTGGTTAAATTAAAAAAAAAAAAAAAAAAAAAAACATCTATGTGGTTGAATGTTAAATTTCAATGTTCAGACGAACGAAGGCATCCCTAGGTAGTTTTTAGAGACATTCAACGGGACCACAACAATAGGATTGTACCCTTCAATAACAGTTTGGCTATAATGATGTACCTTCAAAATGATTTCCCTCCTCCGCCTCCTCCTCCTCCTTCTCACTATTACCCACAGCAGTTTAATGATAGAAACATCGTCATATGCCTTGTATAATAATAATGGCTACATCCATTTGTTCGTGGTCTTTTTTTTTAAAAAACACATGGATTATCATCATAAAGAGAAAGGAATCACACAGAGAGAGAGAGGTTGTTTTTTTTTAAATCTTATCGATGGAGAAAATAAAAAGCAATTATTTGATCTACTTATTTGATTTTTATCTTAAAAACAGAACCATTTTTGGTGGGTAGCATGTTGAGATCTTGTAAATACTTCGTACTACAACAGTTCAACATGTGTAGTTACGAACACACTAGCATACATATACACATATCCTTGGTGTGTGTGTGTTAGAAAGCTAGTAGACCCCCAAAAGCAACAGTTCATCCCACAATCATAGCAGTAAAGACCATCCCTTCTACTTTAATCAAGACAAAATGTGCTCACTTAGGTATATATATATAAAAAAAAAAAAAAAAAAGAAATGTGTATGTGAGTGAGAAAGAGAGAGACATCCAAAAAAGGAGGAATCATTTTACCCTGACAAACGAAAAAAAAAGAGAGGGGGGAGAAGAGAGAGAGAGAACAAGCAGATTTAAAGAGAGGGGTGAGAGAAAAGGAGAAAAATCAAGTGGCACAAAGAGAAGAAAAAATAAAATGCCGGTTCTCTAAATTTTACATGTAGAGAGAGATAATTTTTAAGATTTACTTAAAAACCTAAAACTTTTCAACATTTATAAAGATAAGTTCTTCTGATAGTCTTAATTATTCTGTCACAGTTTTTTTTTGTTTGTTTTATTTTTTTTTAGATGAAGGCTTTTTTTGGTGAAAAGCCGACTGACTGTAAGTGGTAATCACATAACTTTCTTCTTACAAGTCGACGAGGGGAAACCCTGTCCTCTCCATTTCTGAGCAGCATAGACACACACACACACACACACACTCCACAAAAAAATAAACTTATCTTCAAGCAGAGGAAACAGCCTACAACTTTTGGGCATATACGTCCTACACACACACACACACATTTTAGCATTAACCAAGTTAGCAAATAAGAATTTTAATAAAATAAAAACGAATGGTTGATAATTTTAAAAGGAAAGGTAAACTGATTCTTGATGAAAAAAAAAAAAAAAAAAAAAAAAAGAGAAGTTCCTAAGGTTCGTAATGATGATGAGAAATTAACAAAAAGATGAACAATTATTACTACGTCAGTTTTATCTGCCCAGACCAATCTGATCTATTAAATTTCCTGACATGGTATTTCCTTTCCCAACAAGTGGATGGCTGCACAATTGATATTTAGAGAGAGAGAGAGAAAGAGGGGAAAAAAAAAGGCTTCATTATTTTCATCCCAAGGGCAAGCCCTCATTTCTCTTTATAAAACACTTTGACCCAATTTTTAGTACTTGACATCCTGGGGTAGTTCATAAATAGGTCCTCTCGTCCAGGCACCATGTTCAATCATCTACCTACCTAATTAAATTTATTTCTTCTTATACTACACTCGTTTTATACCTAGACGTGGAAATAAAACTTTTAAGTGATAATTTTATTTTTAATGAATTGATAATTCTTTTCAAGAAATCCAATTTGTAATCTTCGGATCCACTGGAGTAAAAATTGACCCTTGACTCTTGGTCAGAAAAGCATTAAAGAATTCATTTTTCAAGTAAAGGTTGCTTTCCCCAATCAAATGTAAACCTATATAAAAATTATTAGGTTAATTATAATTATTATTTAAATTTCATTAATTGATGAGGACTTACACCAAGTCGAACATGTAAAAATTAGGCCTTCCAAATTCGATTTATACATGAATGGTTGGTATTTCGAGGTAGTTAATACCAAGGCAAAGCGGTCACGATTGGCTGTAAATGTGTATTTAAAAAAAAGAAGAAAGAAATTGTAGTTATTTTTTGAAAATTTAATTTGGATGAGAGAAGCAACAATTTTTTTTGCTTTTTGAATCGAAGGAGGGGGTCTTTTTAGATGCAAAAAACTGGAAAGGTGGGAGGAATAAAACTAAAATCTAAATATTTTTGTCCACTTATCTTTTTTGTTTCTTTTTAAATTAGGATGAAGGAAAAGAAGCCTAAAAAAAAAATGACATTGCAGAGATTTTTCTAGTATATTGAAAGGGGAGGGAGGATATAGACAAGAAAATACGACCCAAAAACTTTTAAATCGACAAAATATTCCTCCAATATCTACGACTCAGAATATATTTGAATGTATTTTAAGAGCAACTTATACGATTATGGCCATGAAATAAGGGATGACGGTTAAAAATTACATTTTGTGACACACGGTGTAATACACGTGTACACTTGCATGTAAATCTGAAGATGAGGCTACAATTAATAGAGAAGAAAAAAAAAAGATGACATTTTTTTCTTTTTACTTTAATTTTTTCCTTCGTACACCGTGTGCAACAAACCAATGCTTTTTTTTTTACTATAATTATTTATGCTACTGAGACTTTTCTAAATATTCACAATGATGTTCAAATAGACGACTCTCTCTCTCTATATATATATATATATTTTTATTTATTTATATATCTATATAATATATCTATAAAACCTAATAATTTGGACATAAAAGAGAGGGAAGTTGTAGGTGAATAGCTATAGAGAGAATGATCCCCGATTTTGTGACCAGAAAGAGTTTATCATTCATCAGGACTAGACAAGCTTCCTTCACTTATCTTCATAGATATATGGAGGTAGGTAGATAATTATCAGAAAGCAAGGGGTTTTTTTTTCTTCTTACTCATATTATCAAAAGGTTATTTAATACAATCTACTAGCTTACTAAATGATACAAGTAATAATCAGGTTGACTGGAGAGTCAGCAAATCGAACAATTAATGAAAAAGAAAAAAAGCTGAACACTTTAAAAAAAACAAAAACATATATATATATATATATATATATATATATAAATAAATGATTGAGTATCATACTCAATCATAAAAGGTTTAAATGTGGAGAGTAAAAATATTCACTATTCATTGTGAGAAAAATAAATAAATAAACAACAAAAAAAACATCCTATAAAGTTTTGAATATTGATGCGATGATTGGGTGGATAAGATTTTCTTTGACGGAGATGAGATTATTATAAAACACATTTTGAAAAATATTTTACGGGTTGTTCCTAAAAGAAACAAGAGACGAAGACAAAAAAAATAAATATTTTAAAAAGGTTATTGAACCAAACTTTCCCTCAATATTACTTTAATATAAAATAAGAATTTCAAGCAGTAGAACTGGAATAGTCCACTTCGAAGTTTGGAACAATATATATATATATATATATATATATATATATATATATATATATATATATATATATCTTATGGACCCTAAGTCAGGAAAACAATTTTTTTTAATATACTTTTTAAAAAGAAATGATTGCTAACAAAATGGAAGATCTATGGAAACACGTGTAAACTTGTAAAATGAGATTTCTAAATTCATTTAAATACATTTCATGCCAATATTAAAAAAATTTTTTTAAATATTTATTAGAAAACTTTATAAATGAGAGGGGAAAATTATTTTAAAATTTCATCTATGAGATTAGATTTTTTTTCTCTTTCCAATATTTTTTTTTTAATTAAAAGAAAATATGAAAATTAATCTTAAATATCAAAATAAAAAATTAAACAAAAGATTGAAAAAAAAAAAAAAAAAAAAAAAAAAAAAAAAGAAATTTTAATGAAAAAAGAAAAATACTCACCTTTAGTACATCTTATGAATTTCATGATTGAAATGTTGACCAATTCCAAGAGTGAAAAACAGCTCAAAAAAAAAAAAAAAATGAAGGTTCGATAACCCAGTTAAGATTACAAAGAAATAAATGTTAGGATATAAAGTTTTTTGGGGGATTTTTTTATGGGGGAGGGAGAAGATGGATCTTCTCTTATGAGGATTTTTAATTTTTGGCTCTTACAAGAAATGAAAAAAAAATCTAGATAGAAAAAAGAAAAAGATTATTTTATAAAATAAATTTTTGGTGTGTGTATTAAATGCCCAAAGTTAGAAAGACAAGTGGTGAAGAAGAATCTTTTTCTTTTTACTAGGAGGTAGTGTTTTTTGGGGTTTTTTTCCAATTGCTTAAGAATTGTGTAATTTTTTTTTCAAGTTTGAGGTCAAAGTTTAAAAAGATTAGTTTATATAGGATTGAGTTAAGGTTTTGTCTTCTTTGAAAAAAATACCCCAGTAAATGGTAAAGAGGGAAAATCTGGTCTTTTATATATAGAGAGAATTTTTTTTAAGGCAGGGTTTAAATTTTTGGTAAAATGAATTGCCACGTCTTTAAAGCAAAAATTTGTGAAGTTTTTTTGTTTTTTTTTTTCAAAAATTATATAATAGTTAGAATTAATTAAGCCGTATCACATTAACTGGACTTTTTTTTCCTTCAAATTTTCAACTTTTCTTTAAAAAAAAAAGTTCAACGTGTTAAAATTATGCAAGTCAATATGGGGAAAGGGAAGTCAGAAATTTAGATTTTTAAGGGTTTTTTTTCTCCTTTTAAATATTTGCAATTTAAGTGATTTCAACAATTCCTTTCTTAGTATTTAAAAAAGGAAAAAAGATCTTTTAGCCCCTCCTGATATTTTTTTTTTTTTTTAGAAACTTTTTACTTTCAACTTTCTTTCCCTAGAAAGAAGAGCTCAATTTTTTCAACCCCCCCAAATTACTTAAAAGAAAAAAAGGGGTTGATAGATAAACTAATATAATAATCTAAATTTTAAAATACTTTCAAAGGGTAAAAAAAAAAAAAATAATAGACAAGAGACAGAAAAAAAAATCACATGGTCTAAAATATTAAATTTTTCCTCTTTTTTTTTTTTTTGCTTTCTTCTTTTGCGGTGTGTGGAATGATGTAGAGAGAAAAAGTTAGGATGGGGGAAAAAATTAAATCAAGAGAAAAGAAAAAAAAAACAGGTGTTTGATGGCTATAAATTTACTTTGGGAGAGCTGTTAAAAGCCATCAAAAAATAAAAAGAAGCCTCGAGAGAGTTTTGGGGTTTGGAAACATAGATTCCTCAAGTGTTGTCGAGAAGAAGGAGAAGTTAATCTCACGACCATCTTGAAAATGATACGATGCCAACTGCCTTATTCTATCCAACTTAAATTCATCAAAGTCCTTGTTTGGGTCAGAAAAACTTCTCATCGAGGGCACAGAATGATGCATTG
This sequence comes from Sepioteuthis lessoniana, assembly GCA_963585895.1. Lineage (NCBI taxonomy): Eukaryota > Metazoa > Mollusca > Cephalopoda > Myopsida > Loliginidae > Sepioteuthis > Sepioteuthis lessoniana. The sequence goes on along the minus strand of OY757945.1, from coordinate 3,147,322 downwards.
GATCCGCCGGCTTCAGACTAGATTCATTTTCCCAACCGACATTGGGTAAAAAAATTAATTTCGTTGTAGCTTTCCAATTTATGTGTGCATATCTCTCTATTTCTCTTCAGTTTACAAGTCAGACAAGGAATGATTTAGACAACCCACGCGAAGGGCAAACTGAGGCCTCGTTTTAGCTAAAATTATAACATTAACAACAGCTTTACTTTCGTATGTACGAGCAAAAATAAATATTTTACCTTCTTTTTCGGCAGAAAACCAACTTTAAAATAAAAATAATAAAACATTAAAAAATATTTTTTATTTTTCGTCACAAAACGACTTTTTTCGGAACAAATAAAACAAAACAGATTGATTTTAACCGTAAATTTTCAATTAGAGCCGGTAGTAGTTTCGTATCCGAATTTCGAAGGTTACTGGGGTGTGACGAGGGGTTAATAATTTAAAAGTAACAGATTAAAAAAATATGTTCTCTCTTGTTCATTAATTTTTCTATTGTTATTGATTTGCAACTAGTGAAAGTTTGAATTTTTTTTAATTGTTAAATTATTTAAACAATATTAAGCGTGTTGATAATTTTTAATCAAAATTTATTTTTTAGATTCTTTAGGAACTAAGTTAAAAAGAAAAATTTCTATCACCTCTGTTAAAAAATTGTTTTAATTTGAATATGATGCATATAAGTATATATTTTAAAAAATAAATTAAATTATAGTATATTGCTTTTAAAACAACGATAGAAAAAAAAAACTTTTTAAACAATATTTTCTTTGAATTTGAATTTTGATCAAGATACTGATTTTATATTTTTTAAATTTAACTTAATATCTAGTTTAAACTCTCAGATCGAATACATATATGATCAATATACCTAAAAGCCTCAGAAGTAATGAAATAATCAAATATTGATGAATATATAGAATACAATTTACTTCATATATTAATGAAGTATAGTCTCTCAATAGAGATTCTTGACAAAAAGGTTTCTGTCCTCAGTAGAAGAGTAAGAGCCGGCCAAAATTGGTGTTCTGGGTACAACACTAAATTGCATTTGGCGGTGAGGATCTAGTTTTGGAGTTCGGGAGAATGTGGACTGCACCTTCATTGTCATTACTCCCAGGTCCACTCGGACTTGGAGTGGTACAACTTGTTAGGGTTGTGGGGATTGAATAAGAAATTAAAAAAACAATAAGATAAAAAATTAAAATAAACGTAGAATAAAATAAATAAATACAAAAATAACAATTTCCCAGGAGGCCTCTGACAGAAGTGTGATATGCACATGTCTGAAAAAGATGGGTTTCCTCGCACCAAAAAGAAACTCTTGGTCAGATCTCTCTACACCATTCTATGGCTTGGGAAGAGCATTCCCCAACACAAAATAGTTATAAACCTGTGGAATAAAAATTGAGTTTTAAAGTATCCCAGTCTTTGTTTTTTCCATCCTTAATTAATTTACAGCTTCGGCCAACAATAAGAGGATAGCAAGTGAATGGGGTAAGAAGAAAAAGGAGTCAGACACAAACCTCAGAATTTCCCTACATACCAACAATTTACCACAACCATGAATGAACCCTTCATATACCCCATAGGGTCCCATCTATGAATCAAATAGATCTGTTTGCAAATTATTTGTATTAGATAGGAATACTTGATATCATATAACCGTGTGTAAAAAGAGTCTTAAGAAACCTCTTATAAAAGGTAATATGAATCGACAATATACACTATTCCCAAATCTCTAGGCATAAAATGACTCCACACAGTTAAATGGTTTCATGTATTACAAACACTTATAAATCTACTTAATATTAATCATTCATTTGCACATAACAAAATGCTTTTAAATATAGCCATTTAACATTAGTAATTCTATTTATCAATGTAAATTCTAGGGTGAGTCAAAAGTTTTGCAATAATTTGGTGCATGTTATTTTAAAGTGACTAAAGTAGTTCAAGCCGAGGTTGGTGTAACGTTTTGTGAACTGGGTTTTGTAAGACAAGAGGAAGACACTGAGATGGAACATGTTGCCAATATTAGCAGTAAACCTTTATAGATAAAATACCAGATATTAGAAAAAGGGGTGTAACCAGTCTCTGGGGGAATAAAGGACATAACTCTACAGTAGGCACCTACTGTAGAGTTTATGGTAATTGGTGCAATGACAGATTGTGATTTGAAAAACCTTCAAATGAAAGTACAATGGAGTCTAATTTGGAAACTTCTGCCTTATAAATGTGAATTGGTCCATAAAGCAGAATAAGCGATCAGAACTATTGGCAGCCCTGTTGGTTGAGGCTGCAGAATACACCAACTGCATCTCAGCAGAGGGGTAAGATTCCCTCACAAGTGTCCTGGACATGACACTAAACAATCTGATGGTGAAGCTCCAGTAATGTTGGAGTTTTGGAGAATGCAGAGTACCCCTTCATTGCCATTGCTCCCAGGTCCACTCTGACCCAGAGTGGTAGCATCTGATAGGGTCCTATCTATGAATTGTTTGAAATAGAGCTGTTTTAGATATTTAAACTGTACTTATGATACTGAATTGCTTGATATAGGACTGTTTTGACATTTAAACTGCATACTTATGCTAAACTGAATTGTTTGAAATAGAACTGTTTATATGTATAAATAGAATTTGGCATTAAATAGCCTACAATGGTTGATATAACATAAAACCAAACCAATTAAACAGAAATATTGGTTGTGAAAAAGGTGAAAGTCCAGTAAGTCACAATACAGTAACCAGATAATTCTAGAAATTTTGCTCAGGTTATAAAAATCTTGACAATCAGACAAGGTCAGGAAGACCTAAAACCATAGATTCCAACATTGTGCAACAAGCCATTGAAGCAAATCCAACAAGAAGATTTTGGTAAATCTGACAGTCCAGTGTGATTTGTGTCTTCACAACATCAGCAAAAGCATGTGGAACTGATGATTTTTGCCTCTTATTACCAAAATGTATATATATATATATATATATACAAGTACATACACATACATATAAATAAATATATATACACACAGACATATGTGTATATATATATATATATATATATTTCATTATATAAGAAAGACAAATTTCGTCTGTATAATTCATTTAAGATCCTTTCAAGTTTCCTGATAAGTGTCTTAGTTTCAGGTTGGAATTGGTTGATGAATTTCCCAAAATTGTCCCAAGCGCTTTTGGACCCTTCATAGGCCATCATGAGGGGGTTGCTTGCTTGTGTAAGGTGTGTTGTTTTTTAAAAATGAGTTTTGAAAGTTTTTATAACATAACAAAAATATGTGAAGGCAGAGTTGGATAAAAACAGGTCTGAAGGTGCTTTGGACAATTTTAAGAAACTTGAAAGGATCTTAAATAAATTATACAGACAAAATTTGTCTTTATTATTTAAACATGCTTAAATGAATGACTACTGCCTAACTACACACATGTGTGTGTGTATATATATATATATATATATATATATATATATATATATATATATATATATACACAAGTACATACACATACATATAAATACATATACACACAGAGACATAATAATATAGAAAAAATGAAAAATTCTGCATTATTAGAACCATATTGAATAGAATTATTAGTGTTAGGAATACTTGAAATCGTTTAACTGTGCACAAACAGATTAGCTCTAACTTGTTAAAAATAAAGTTACCAATAAACTATTTACTTTCAAATCAAATATATGCTGGATTTGGTTTTAAATAACCCACAAGGGTTGATATGCTATAAAACAGTAGCAAATCAATCCTCTTCAGTCTGTCTGTCTCTTGTCTTTTATTTTGAAATAAGCTGTTAACTGACTTCAATTTAAAAAATATTGACTAAAAAGACAATCATTAGGATGAAAATGTTTATTTTGACGTATTTTGACATGTTATTTCAAATATTTGTCATTTAAATATTGTAAAATAATAAAAATTCTCTTCCACTTCCTAATTCTTTTTTTTTTATTTTCAGGGAGAAAATAAAGTTAGAGTGGGCTGGAACCAACCTGAAATTGTCAGACTTCATTGAAACTGAAGCTGCCATTTTGATAACGGAAAAGGTATTAAAGGGAATTTAATATTTCCTCTCTCACCTTTTCTATTCTCTTTTACCCACTTTTTTTTTGGGGCTTTTTTAAAATTTGTATATATATTTTTCATTTTTACATTATATATATATATATATATATATATATATATATATATATATATATATATTCAAGCAAGTTTTGTTAATGATAATGGAACATTGTTTATTATTTTTAATCTTATTTTTTCAAGACTCCTTGTTATTTTTCTAGAGCCAGGATCTAGAAAAATAACCAGGAGTCTTGAAAAAATAAAATTAAAAATAATAAACAGTGTTCCATCGTCTTTAACAAAACTAGCTTGAATAATAACTTGTTGCCTAAATATACACCCTTCAAAATATATATATATATATATATATATATATATATATATATATATCCTTGCCCTTCCAATCTTCTGATAGTTGAAGGAATCTGACAGTAGCAAACAGCTACTATTACTGCTATAACTTAATGTGAGGAATGAGATATTAAAGAACTTTTTAAAAAATAATACTATATAACGATAACTTTACATATATGTAAGAGCTCTTACATTTAAAGGACAAACCCTTAACAAAAAGCCAGATGTGTGATAACCTGCGAGGACAGATGTACATACCTTCACATACTTCTAATGAGTCACTGTCATCACTGTGATGTTGATATTGTTTTGGACCATCCTTGCTACCTCAGCACCTTCTCAGAGGAGAGGAATGCACAAGCAACTGGTAAACCCATATGCATCCTCAAAAAAACCTTCCCTGGCAAAACATGCACTCCAACAAAGAAAAATACTCATACTGGCAGGGCATTATTCAAAATAAAAATGTCCAACAACCAAGCAATGTAAAATATGAGAAAAATGCTAGACAAATCCAACTCAAACAGATCAGAAAGGAGGAGCGCCATAATATTTAGGGAGCTTCAAAGGTCCCAGTTGGTTGCGGCTGCAGAATACACCGAACACATCTCTGTTGAGGGATAAGACTCCCCTAATGAATGTCCTGTATATGACACTAAACAATCTGAAGGTGAGGCTCCAGTAATGCTGGAGCTTGGAGAATGCAGAGTATACCTTCATTGCCATCACTCCCTGGTCCACTCTGGCCTGGAGTGGTAGCACCTGATTGAGTCCTATCTATGGGTCAAATAGAAATTGTTTGACATTTAAACTGAGTACTTATGCTAAATAAAAGTGTTTGATAATTTAACCATGTGTAAACAAATGACTGACATTTGATTGAATTGTTAGTGATACATAACAATACTTGAAAATATTAAACTGTGTGCCAACAAATGATTAATTGTAAATAGAATTATTTTTATCATATAGAAATAAGTGATACCTTTTAAATGGAAGAAAAAAATTTCCTCAGATTCATTTAAAAATGTTATCAACAAAATGCATTTAGAAATCATATTTAATATATATGTATAAAGAGGATTTGGCATTAAATAACCTACAATGGTTGATGTGCCATAAAACCAAACCAAACCAAATTAAGGAGCTGCAGACCTGAGTGAGGTCAAATTCACTGAGAATGGCAGCATTTGGGAAGAGTTGGGTAACACCTTCTACTGAAGCAAGAAAATTTCAACTGACAAAAGTGAATTTAGTGTGATGTTTGTGATCAGGAATCGTTTTCTACTAACTATATCTGAGGATCCTAAACTAGCAAGTGAAAGACTTATCATGCAGAGATTTACATTAGTTGACTTTAGCTAGTGTACCCTGATCACTGCTCATGTGTTAACTATGGCCAACAGCCCAGAAAAAAAAAACAGTTTCAACAACCAGCCTGACTAGATACTTCGTGCTATACTAAATGCAAAAAAAATCATCACTCTAGGAGACTCTAATGCTCAAATTAGCCAATCACATTATACTTGGCCAAAAATTCTTGGTAAGTTTGGAACCGGGGAAGATTTATAAAAAAGGGCAATCTACTGCTATCCATTTGCATAGAACGCCAGCTGGTCATTACCAACACCTACTTCAAACACAAGTAAATCCGCAAGAACTCCGGAGTGCATTTACGATCCAAATACCAGCATCTTATCAACAACATCATTGTGCAATAACATGATCAGCCAGGCTTTCTGAACATAGTACCGACCATGTTATGATTAAGTCCAAACAACAAGTGAGGCGAAGAATGAGGAAAGACAAAATACCAATCAGAAAGCTTGCAATCAACACAACCAAGATCCATAGTGTCAGGGATGACTTGCTAGCCTTGCTAACCAAGAGGCTGAAATTCCAGCAAGTAAAATGAGAAGAAAAGTGGAACGTCTTTAAATCAATTGTGAGAGAAACTTGGCATTGCAGTAAGGAAGCACGAAGACTGGTTCGACAGAAACAGCATGAACCTGGAAGAGCTTATTAGAAACATGAACATTGACAGGAATAGCATGCTCAGCAAGAACACCAAGTCTGCCAAGGCTGGATATAGAACATGCTGTCAATTTCTCTGAGAGAGATGCAGAGAACTCAAAAATAAATGGTGGCTGACAAAAGCTGCCGAACTCAGACACTTGCAGATCCCGAACGTTTTTACCAAAGCATGAGAGTTGAGGAGGGGTCAAAAGTGAACCACCAAAAAACAACTGTTTGCTCTAGACAACAAAATAATAATCACAGAGAAGCACAAGCTTCTTTTCAGGTGGAAGTATCAATTCCCCACACTGCTCAGTGAACTGTTAATAGTGGAACATGTGATTGACAACATTGAACAAAGGCCAACCCAAGACTGGACGAGTAAATATGCAAACTTAGATGAAGTGAGAAAGGTAATCTCTATGCTCTGCAACAGTCTCCTGGCATAGATGGACTACATTCAGAAATTATTAAGAGAGGAGGTAGGAGGCTTGTTGAAGTACTCTGCACCATCAAAAGAGATGCTTGGGAACACTTGGAAGTTCCTGTTGACTAGAAGGATGCCCAACTAGTCACTAATTTCAAAAAGGGAAGGAGACAAGATTGTAGCAACTATAGCAGGATCTCTCTTCAATCCATACCAGGGAAAGTGTTTGCTCACATACTGCTCAACAGACTATCAACCCTAATGGAGGATTTCTTACCAGAGGCACAATGGGGTTTCTGCGCAAACCAAGGATGATCTTCTGCATTGAACAGAATATGCCCTCAACATGATATTTGACAATTTCACAAAAACCTTCGACACTGTTAACAGGGAAGCACTATGGAATATCTTACAGAAACTAGGGTGCTCTGACCACTTTGTCAAGCTCATATCTATCTTGCATACAGGAATGAAGGCTTTTATCATTTAGAGTATTTGGACTACTGTCTTCATCTTTATTGTTAAATTGACAACATTTCAGCTGTTGTGTCCTTCAGCCTTCTTCAGGTGTTTCTTGTCAAACACAAGAGCCTATATGGAACTTCCGTTCATGGAAGTAGATTGTTCTAATCCCATTAACCATAACTCATTGTTATTTACCTATAGTCAGGAGTGAACCAGCAACCTCCAGATGATTAACCAAACGTCTATTATGTCACATGTCCATAATCCCTCTGCAGCACGATTCAGAGTGAATTTTTGGGGACTTATAAACCTAATGTTTTTTTTTAAAGCTATGAATTACAATTCATTACTATAATGAACAATTTTTTACCTTACAATTACAATTTATTTTTTTATCAGGCTCCTATATCGTATTCATCTCTATACATGGTCTACTCAACAGGTCATGGCAGCCTAAAATATGTACCATTTCTTTAAGACGTCTTATTTTCCAGTGTTCTTCCCTGTCTATTATTTTGACTTCATCCCATAAGGGCAGATAGCTTCCTTCTTCTTTCTATATATGGTCAGTCATACACGATTTTCCGATTTCCCCCCCATACTACTGCTTTTTTAATATTCCTCTCACCAAGGCGGTATGTCTTACCTTTATAAACTTTAACCACAGGAAGCCGTAGGATACATCAGTCAAAATGTGAATATAACAATAAAGATGAAGACAAGGGGTGCCCGTGGTGTAATGGTTATCGTCGTAGTGAAATGGACATGGCGACACGAGTTCAAATCCTGGACGAGACTGAATCCATTTCACATAGCACTAATACCCTTGGGAAAGGTATGAATCCAATTATTCTCCCTCCAGCTATTGGTAAATAGTAGAACAGACTGGGTTCTTCAGCCCTGGTGAGGCAACTAGTCGAGGAGAAGGAAAACTCTGAATTTAAACCTGTTAAACTCCGCTTAAAAAAATTGACCTTGTGTCATATCCTACCCGAGCGGAGGGGTTGGGTAAATATGATAAAGATGAAGACAATAGTCCAAATATTTGGATTGATGAAAAAAATCCTCAAGCTTCATCTCAAAAATATAGAAAAAAAATGAAAGCATGAGTCATCTTAAGCAAATAACTTTCAGTATCATTTGAGGTTGGGAACAATTATTTTCATAATATTATCTCTATCTCATGTATTGAACACTTTATTACATTTTAGCTTAGGTAATTCTGTCAGTGTTTTTTCTTTTGACTAGATTATACGTGCTGCTTGATTATTTGTGTTTTTACTTTTCTTTTTTTACAAAATTCTTTTTCCCAGATATCAGTTTGTAGAATTTGCAAATTGTACAATCTGTTTCTTTTCATACCAACAGAATTACAGATTAGACATAAACATTAATATATATATATATATTGTTGCAATTTATCATATATATATATATATTTATATATTGTTGCAATTTATCATATATATATATATATATATATATATATATTGTTGTAATTCATCATATATATATATATATATATATATATATATATATATATTGTTGTAATCTATCATAAACATATTTATGTGTATTGTGTGTGGAGTTCATCTTCATTGCCTTTGTTTCCAGGGTGACTCTAACTTAGAGTGGTAGCGCTTGTTTGGGTCCCCTCAATACCAGGGTTTTGGTGAAACCAAGGTGTGCAGTATGGTGAATGTGAAGCAAGACAGATGAATACAAAAGCAGGTCAATACCTTGTTTCTCTAGATACTGAGCAGACAAGGTTAATGGCCAGGATCAAACAATTAATCTGGAAACTTCTGCTATTGATCTATAAGTGTGGTGCTTACTGATGAGAAAAATGTTATTGAAATGTAACCGTAACTCCAACTCTAACCAGACATTCAAACTACATTGTCCTTCAATCAGGTCAACAAGGGTGTGTTCTGGCCTCAGTTTTAAAAAAATCAGCAACAGAACCCAAATTAAACTAACTTTCAAGGGGACTTCCCAAGTGCAATGGCTAATAGGGATGGATGATGATAAAGTCGATGAATATCCATGTTGAGAAAAGTCAAACTAAATCTTAAGGAAACTTTCAACAGTTTTTACACAACATTCAGGTTCTTTAAGCAGAAAAAAAAATGGTTGGGTCGCTATTTTATGCCATATCAACCCTCGTGGGTTATTTAATGCTAATGTCAATTTAATATCAATTATTTGTTTGCACACAATTAAATGATTTCAGATATTGCTATCTAGCACTAATAATTCTATATAATATCAATTATTTATTTCTACATATTCAGTTAATGTGTAACTTAATAAGTTTCAAGCTTAAAAATAAAAAAAATGTATATATATATATATATATATATATATATATATATATATATATATAAAATAAATGTATATTATTTTTCATATATGTTTAATTGCATGGATACCTACCCACAACTACTGGTTTCATACTCTCTTTATACAGCAATCATCAGGCAAAAAAGCTTTTCTGCCTGTTTTCTACCTGATCATTACCTGTAAAGATGACATGAAACAAGTGGTCACAGATAAGCATTTATGCTATTAAATATATATAAAAACTAATACATATCTATTATCATATTATATAATAGCTATATCACAGATATTGAGCACTCTCCAAATTATACTGCATTTGGTCTACCACTAACCCACCAAATAAAATAGTGACAACAATATACTGTTGTTATATATATATATATATATATATATATATAGAGAGAGAGAGAGAGAGACTGAGATAGATAGATGTGAACTGATTAAGTGGATAGATAGATAGATAGATAGATAGATAGATAGATAGATTCTCTTTCAAAATTATATTTATACTTTGATATTTATTAATTAGCTGAGATTTAATTAAAACATTTTATGATGCAAATAGAATATAAAAAAATATCAATTAATGTAATTTTTATTTTAAAAAATGCAAAGATAAAAATATCTCTATTTTTTAAAAGCTTTATCCAACCCTTATAAAGCCGTTTGGAAAATAAAAAGAAACAAACATTTCGGAATGTTTCTAATAAAATCAGTTTTCGTTTTTAAATATAATAATAAAATATTTGACCTCGTGTAGTTCAACAAATAAATCGTAAAATATTTTGAAATTTGTGTTGCAACAAAACAAATAAATAATCTAAAGAAAATTCTTATATTTTATAAAACAAGAACTAGAATTTTAAAACATTTCAATGCCTTTGAAATTGCACAAGAAGTCACCATAAAAAATCTTTTAATAAAGACTAAAGTAGAACTTTCTCAAAATAAGCAACGAAGATTAAAAAAAAAAAAGCGGGAACAAAATTGAAATGAAAGGGAGCTAACTCTCAAGTTAATAAAAAAATGTTGGTATTTCTTTTAAATCAAAAAATGTACACTACCCTTAAAATGTAACTTTAACTTTCTAAAAATTATTTTCGCCATAATATTTTTATTATGATTAGCGAAACTCACTCATTTTGTTAATCTACGACAATGAGGAATAACATTAATAGAAAATAAAGGATTTTATTTATTTGTTATTTATTCTTAAACCACGTGGACTTAAAACAAAAACAACAAAAACGAATAGAATTGAAAATAAAACTTTAAAATATAACGTTAATCAAAAATTATTTTTTTAAAAAGAGTTTTAAATACTTTAAACTTAACTACACCGTTTTATTAATCTATTACATGGAGAAACAACACAGACAAAAAAAAAAAATAAAGGATTTTAGAAGACTTGCTAGAAGTGGTTGTCATAGATTACAAGAGAGAGTCAGGGAAATCCGTGCTACCAGCACGATTTGATTATTTATTTATTTTAAAATAAAAAAATTATTCTTGATTAAACCACGTAAAAGTAAAACACGAATAAAATTAAAGATATAAACTTGAACTTGGAAATATAAAATTCAGAAAATATAATTAACTTTTAAAAATATTTCTATCGTATTACCTTTATTATTAAAAAAAAACATGTTTAATTTTGTTAACTTAATAGTTTTGATAGCCAACGACAACGAGGGAAATTATTTATTTTTATTTATTTATAATAAACCAGATGGAGGACTAGAAAAAAGTAGTAAAAAGTTATTTTGAAAGAACTTATTTTTGTTATTTACGCCTCCTTTAAAGTTGCTGCAGCTGCTGCTGCTATTATTTTATTTTATTTTTTGTTGTTGTTATTTTCGACGTAGCGAATTTTCAACAACGTATAATTATTGTAGCAGAGTTATATATATATATATATATATATATATATATATGTGTGTGTGTGTGTGTGTGTGTGTGGAAAAGATCTATAAATCCATAGTTCAAAGGAAAATAAAGTATTTTAAAGAAAATTTAAACCAACAACAACACTAATCTTCTTCTAAATAAATTTAGACTATCTTCTTCTATTCAATAAAAAACGAATTGAATTTTAAAAATATAACTTTAACTCCTTCGCTTTATAAATTAACAGCAATGTGGAATAGCACTGATTTATTCATCATTAACCACGTGGAATAAAAAGGGATAGAGTTGAAGAATATAGATTAAAATTATTTTTTTAAAAATGTTGTAATTAGTTTAAATTTAGTTCAAAACAACTCATTTTTGCTTTAACTTGTGATGCCAAAAGTAACAAAAAATATTTAGATAAATAAACAAACAAACAAATAAATAAATAAATAAAAGCTTCATTTTTTTTTTTTAAATTATAAACTGGAAGCAATTAAAATAGTAAGAACTATTTTAAGACACAGCAAAATAAATAAATAATCAATCTTCGAATAAAACATAAAATTCTCTAGATCTTTGCACTTTGAGATTCCGGGTCCGCTCAAATAAACATCCTTATCATCAATTAAATCAAAACATGAGACTTTTAAATAAAAATCATAATCATTTCTTAGTTCTTCACCATGTCTTTGTGGCTACTTGGCTGTTTAGGTTTTATGGCATATCAACCTTTGTATGTTATTTAATACCAAATCATTTTCTATGGAAATAATCAGTTCTCTTTCAAACAATTCAGTCTAGCAGGAGTACACCGTTTAATTGTCAAAAACATTTCTATTTCAAACTATTTAGTTCTGATTCAGCCAATTCAGTTTAGTATAAGTATAGATTTTGTTTACACACGGTTAAAGGTAGCAATTATATGTATTCTATGTAGTTGAAGACCATAGAATATGCTGACTGCATCTCTGCTGAGGAGTAAGACCCCTAACCTCGCAATGAGTGCCCTGGATATGATACTAAACGATCTGATGGTGAAGCTCCAATCCTGGAGTACCCCTTTATTGTCATTACTCCCAGGTCCACTTAAACCTGGAGTAGTTGGACCTATAGCGTCCCCTCAATGGGTCAAATAGAACAGTGAGCAAAGAAATTATGTTGAATTATGAAAGTTAAATAACAATAATTGAAACCATGTATCTGTGTGCAAACAAATGAATTTTGGCTTATTTAAAAAATTATTACCAATAAACTATTCATTTACAAATTTATATATATACGTGGTGCATTCAATAAGTTTCCAGACTTTTTGTACAGGCATTTTAAATTGTCGTAAACCCTTGAAAATTCATATGAGACGACTGACAAATTTTTATGATTTCACGTTCAAATGAACAGCTACAGCAGCAATTGGAATACACCCTACTAAAGCCTGATTGTCACAGCTGGTGAATATCTAAAATGCAATTTGGACGTGAGGACACTTTAGAAGAATGATATGCAATAAAATTCTGTTTTAAACTTGGAAAAAATGCCACAGAAACTTCTGGAATGCTTCAAACTGCTTTTGGACAATCTTTCATGAATCGAGCATCAGTTTTTGAGTAGCATAGGAGATTCATATATATATATATATATATATATATATATATATATATATATATATATATATATATATATATATATATATAGTTCGTAAAAAGCTTTAAAATTGTTGCTCGTGCGATCGGCTCATCTCAGTTTTTTCACTTTTGAATGAGAGTTGCCTCCCTTTTTCGTAGTAGCTTTATTCAACGTTGTTATCTCGTTTCGACATGCCAATCCTCTCTTATTTATTTATTTATTTATTTATTCATTTATTTATCTATGTATTTATTAAATTTTCTATTTATCTATTTATTTATGTATTTTTGTAAATCTATTTTTTTAGATAATAAAACAATATAGTTGTATTATTCTGTTATTTTATATGTATAACCTTTTTGCTCCTTTATTTTTATTTAAGTAAAATTGATAGGGAACAAAATCCTATTCTGTGGTCTCTGTACCCAATTTCCCGCCCTTATTATCAACAATAGATCATAAAAGGCATGCCTCAGACTGGCCTGCCACAATATATATCTATGTGTTCCACAGACAAATAGACCCAAACTTAACATTAAAAAAATAAGTCTTTATATCAGGAAAGTGTTTAACTATTTTGTAAGAGAAATTCAAGTTCTTTTTTTCATCATTAAACAGAGATGATTATGATTATGTTTGAAATCCCTTCATAAAAATTCCACCTGATATTTATTTGAAATTCTGTGAAAAAGAAGGATTAGTTTTTATATTCAATATTCATGAAATAATCAATACATTTTCGTTTTTTTTTTTATGAAAAAGGAGGATCCTTCAGTTGGTAAAAAATGCTTTATAATTATTTTCATTCAGTTTCCCATATCATATTTTAAAATTCTGGAATTTTCCTCTTTTATTTACATTGATGTCCTGCATATGACACTAAATGGCATCTGATGGTGAGGCTCCAGTTCTGAAGATGAAGGAAGTTTGGAGTATTCCCTTCACTGCCATTATTCCTAAGTCCACCCTGAACCAAAGTGGTTGTATCTATTAAAGAAGAGGATCCTTCAGTTGGTAAAAAAAAGCTTTAAAACTATTTTCATCCAGTTTTCCATTTCATATTTAAAGAAATTGGAATTTTCTTTCTAATTTAATATCAAATATAGACGGACTCACCAACAGAAAGAGATTTTCTTCTCTAATTAACATCAAATGAAAATGAATAAACAAATAATAATAGTTGGTGATGGTGATGCCGATAATATTTTGAGCACTAGGAGCAGTCCTCAAGGGTTTGGTAAAAGAGACTCGCAGAACTCGAAATCAGAGGAAAAATCGAGACCATACAGACAATAGCGTTGTTGAGATCAGCTAGAATACTGAGAAGAGTCCTGCAGACTTGCTATCACTCAGACTCCAGTGAAAGACCACCAACTGATACTGATGTAATAGACTTATAAATAGTGAATAATGATGATGATGATGATGATGATAGATTGTGAAAAAATTATATTCACTGGAATGTGTGTAATCACGATGAGATATTAAATTGTGAAAAATGGTATGAACACAAACCAGAACCAATAACAGAAGCCAAAGGAGTTACTATTCTCGGAGACTTGGCTGTCCAAATGAGCAAAAATCCAGGTGTAGTAGTTAATGATTATAAAAGAAAATCATGCCTTCTAATTGACATGGCAGTATCAACAAATAATAACATATTGGTCAAAGAATATGATGAAATAAGTAGATACAAAGACCTGGAAATAGAAATTGAAAAAATATGGCATCTTAAAACTACCATAGTACCAGTAATAGTGGGAGCACTGGGTATAATCAAGAAAGGGACAGATAAACACATTAACAAGATACCTGACAGTCCCGGCCTATATAAAATACAAAAAAATTGCACTTTGTGGAACTGTTCATCTCCTCAAGTGCATACTCTCAAGGTGACGGTAGCAGCAAAAAAATACAAATACAATAATCACTATCTTTCTTCAGGCTAGGTCTTTGATAAAGACCCAGTGAAGAATAGTAAGAAATGGAAAATAAAGCTGAGAAATAAAGAAAATTCAGTTAGATTAAATAAACAGCCAAATAAATGGATGAATTACAATAAAGACCCATTGCCCTCCAATGAGGGTCCTGGATATGACACTAAACAATCTGATGGTGAGGTTCCAGTGATGCTGGAGCTTTGGGGAATGCGGAGTACCCCTTTATTGCCATCGCTCCCAGGTCTGCTCAGATCCGGAGTGGTAGCACTTGATAAGGGTCCTATCTATGGGTTAAATAGAACTAATGGCATACTTATGCTAAACTGAATTGTTTGATTAAACTGAATGGCTTGAAATAGAAATGTTTTTGACAGTTAAGCCATTCTTACATTTATACTGCGTGCTTATGCTAAACTGAATTATTTGAAATAGAACTGTTTTTGACATTGAAACTGTACTTACACTAAACTGAATTGTTTAACATAGAACTGTTTTGACATTTAACTGTGTGTAAACAAAATCTGTACTTATATTAAACTGAATTAATCGAATTAGAACTGCTTGACTAAACTGAATAGCTAGAAATAGAATTGCTTTTCGCAATTAAACTGTACTTACATTTAAACTGCATGCTTTTGCTAAACTGAATTGTTTTAAATTGAACTGCTTTTGACATAGGAACAGTACTTACACTTAACTGAATTGTTACATATAACTGCTTGAATAGTTTGAAATAGAAATGTTTTTGACAATTAAACTGTGTGTTCATGCTAAACTGAATTGTTTTAAATAGAAGTGATTATTTACATAAAAATGGATTTGGCATTAAATAACCTACAAAGGTTGATATGCCATAAAACCCACCCAACCAACCAAATAAAGACCCAGTAAATGTGGCACCCTAAAACTATCAGGACATCTGTAATGGTGGGGGGGTTCTAGGTAAGATCAAGACCGGGACAGAGAAACCATTAACTAGTCGATACGAAATACAAAAAATTGTATTTCGTGGAACTGCTTATGGGCAAATAATACCCAAAAGAGGCAGTAAAAAATATAAATACTTAGAATGCTGGATGGTTTTATGGCATATCAACACTTATAGGCTATTTAATGCGGAATCCTGTTTATACATATATATTGAACCCTTGTAGGATATTTAATGCCAAATCTTGTTTATATATATATATATATATATAGAAAACCCTTGTTATGTATTCAATGCCAAATCCAGTTTATATATATATTCAACTCTTGTAGGCTATTTAATGGAAAATCCTGTTTATATATATATATATATATATATATATATATATTCAACCCTTGTAGGGTATTTAATGCTAAATCCTGTTTATATATATATATATATATATATATATTTAACCCTTGTAGGCTATTTAATGCCAAATCCTGTTTATATATATACACATATATTCAACCCTTGTTATGTATTCAATGCCAAATCCTGTTATATACGAGGATTATTAAATAAGTTTCCAGACTTTTTTCGTATGGGCACTTTTTTTGATAGTACACACATGAAACTCTAGTCCCCTTCGAAGTAATCTCCTCCGGCTGCAATGCACTTATTGTACCATTCCAACAACTTCTGGAAGGACCCATGGAAGTCCTCTTGTGTGAGCGTGTCAATGACCTTCGTTACAGCCTCTTTCATCTCCTCAATTGTCTCATAACGACAGCCTAGGGAATAACTAAAAGTCACAGGGAGCAAGGTTTGGACTATAGGGAGGGTGACGAACTGTCTTGATTTCCATCTTGGTCAAATAGTCTATGACAAGGATGGAGTTGTGGACTGGTACATTGTCCTGGTGGAAATGCCACTGACCCGATTTGAAGAGTGCTGGCTTCTTCTGACAGAATCTCTTCCTGAACTCCTTTAAAACCCCAATATAGTAGCCCTAACCCTAACCCTTTGGCCAATCAACTCTGGTGTTCTTATTTTCTTACTTCTCCCACACCTCTCATCATCCCTCACATATATTGACCAAATAAAGAATTTCTTGGATAAGGACCGTTGTGCGTCCATATAGACAATAAGTGCACAGTTTGATGTCAGTGTTGGAACTGTACACACAATTATTCGCGAGTAACTGAAGATGTGGAAGATTTGCGTGAAGTTTGTCCCAAGGGTGCCCAGAGATGATCAGAAAGAAAGACGTTGTCATGACAGCAGGGAGATGGTCGAGCTGATCAATTCAGATCCCGCAGTTCTTAATGCTCTGATGACCTGCGATGAAACCTGGGTCTACTACTATGACCAAGAGACCAAGAGACAGAGTTTCCAGTGGAAGCGTGCTGGCTCTTCCAGACCCAAGAAGACCAGACAGAGCAAATCAACCCACAAACTTTTGATGATCCCTTTTTTTGACAGCACTGGCATGATCTACATGTACTGGGTTCCCACTGGACAGATAGTTAACAAGGAATACTATTTTGAGCTTTTAAAGGGAGTTCAGGAAGAGATTCCGTCGGAAGAGGCCAGCACTCTTCATATTGGGTCAGTGGCATGTCCACCAGGACAATGCACCAGTCCACAACTTCATCCTTGTCACAGACTATTTGACCAAGATGGGCATCAAGACAGTTCCTCAGCCTCCCTATAGTCCAGACCTTGCTCCTTGTGACTTTTGCTTATTCCCTAAGCTAAAGGAAAATCTTAGCGGTTGTCATTATGAGACAATTGAGAAGATGAAAGAGGCTGTGACGAAGGTCATTGACACGCTCACACAAGAGGATTTCCATGGGTCCTTCCAGAAGCTGCTGGGACGGTACAACAAGTGCATTGCAGCCGGAGGAGATTACTTCGAAGGAGACTAGAGTTTCATTTGTGTACTATCAATAAAAGTGCCCATATGAAACAAGTCTGGAAACTTATTGAAGGCACCTCGTATATATGCATACAAACATATATGTGTGTGTGTGTGTGTATATATATATAGTGTAATTGGATGGAAACTCAAACCTGGTTTATTTCCCAAGTACTTTCTGCCCAACTTTGGGCCATCATCAGGAGAGGATGTATTACAAAAGTGATGTAACTTTTGTATATACAGTACTACTTTGTAAGAATGAGCATTTCTACTGTTGTATGTGTAGCGTTTACTTTTCGAATTTGTTTCTATAAATAGCGTCAGTAGCTAAAGACATTTAAGTACATTAGCACTGGTTTCAAATTTAATTCTATTAAGTTTGGGTTGGATGTTCCTAATATGCAGTGCCTCGAGAATCCGTAGTTTTTGCTTGTTAGAATGTTTTTTTAAATGTTGTGCTATAGAACTTGTATCAGACAGGTGCATTGTAAGTCTTCTCAATAGGGTAGTTAAGGTTAAACCAACATATATATTATTATTTTCAGAGATACAAACTCCTAAAGGACATTTAAATCGATATATAACGGTTTTTTGCAAAACTCCAATCGAAGGAAAGGAATTATTTTTAATATTATTTTTTATCAGGATCAGTGGGGACTATGTTTCTTTGAATGAATGCTTTCAATATATTTTCATCTGATTTATAATTGTAGTGCATCTGGTTGCGGCAAGCAGTTTGATAAATATATATATATATATATATATATTACCAATGATTAGAGTGTTCTCCAATGGCCCGGGAGACCTGGGTTCAATCCCAGGTCGAGTCATACTAAAGACTTTAAAAATGGTACTTGATGCCTCCTTGCTTAACACTCAGCATTATAAGGTACGGGTCAAGGGTAAAGTGGAGAAATCCTGGGAAAGGAGTAGCGTCCTCCCCTACACCTTGGTGTAGTAGCTATCGAAAGCCCTGTATTGGATATTATGGTTTGAATTTTTGAGATGAACCATTGTCTGTTATTTATTTTTGACTTGCTTTTTTTTCCCATCTTATTTCTCTTGCTTTTCATAATTGAAAGAAAATTCTGGATATCTGTAGATATTGATTTTGTATCAGATAAAAAGGAATTACCCACCAACAAGGTAATAAATTCCCATTAAAAACACACACGAAAGAATTTGAGATGAGGAATTATTATTCTTGAGGCCTGAGCCTAAATTTACTCTCTGCCATTTAAGGGCGATCTCTGTAACAGTGCAATAAAAGTACCGGTGGTATATTAGTAATAAATTCAAAGGATTTAATGAAAAGCTTCGACTAAAGTCCTTATCTTGTTATTTTAGTTACATCTCATTCATATGTTTCCCTTTTCTTCAGGCGACTGTTATCTGATAGTGAGTTTTCAGCCTTGGAGATATGGGGAACATGGAGTACCCCTTCATTGCCATTGCTCCCAGACCCACTCTAACCTGGAGTGGTAGCACCTGATAAGGTCATATCCATGGGTCAAATAGAACAAACTGTGTGCAAACAAATGACTGATGTTAAATTGTGACACATATATTTTAAACTATTTAACTGTGTGCAAAAATAGAGCTTGCTTAAGAATGTTATTAACAAAATGTGTTCACAAATCATATATATATATATTTATTCAATATATTCATTGTTTATATTTATTATTATTATTTTATGTATTACAAATCATATATTTAATATGTATAAAGAGGATTTGGCATTAAATAACCAACAATGGTTGATATGCCATAAAAACCAACCAAACCAAATTCTATATATCTAATGTACATGTATGTTGTGGGAGCCTTACCCATCTCACCATAATGGACTCTTCTCACCATTACTAGTACGGAGAGATTTCGCTGCCAGTCGAGCAGATCAATATCAGTGTTATCTGAACAGTATGAGACTTCTTACCTTTTCTATGTAACTCTATCTTTCTTGTGTAATATAATCTGTTACCTAATATCCGTGTTTGTGTTTTCATTAGTGACTCTTTCCGGAGCCACAACAATGTATAAAGAGGATTTGGCATTAAATAACCAACAATGGTTGATATGCCATAAAACCCAACCAAACCAAATCCTATATATTTAATATATATGTATAAAGAGGATTTGGCATCAAATAACCTACAATGGTTGATATGCCATAAAACCCAACCCAACCAAATCATATATATTCAGTATATATGTATAAAGAGGATTTGGCATTAAATAATCTACAATGGTTGATATGCCATAAAACCCAACCAAACTAAATCATATATATTTAGTATATATGTATAAATAAGATTTGGCATTAATTAATCAACAAGGATTGATATGCCATAAAACGAAACCATTCATTGACTGTTGTAGTAAGTAAACCTTGTCTTATACTGTAATCAATCCTTAATATCTTGTTTTGATTCATTTTTCGTCAATTTTAACTCTCTTTTCAACTGAACTAGAATATATTGTTCTATCCAACCTAAGAATTGGATTCCCAATAGCCAAGTAACTTTAATCAACAACCTTATTTACTAAATCCATACAAAAACCTTGGGCTGGTGGAAGAAACTTGGAGTCTTAAATATCATTTGATTTCTTTGTTTAATGGCATATCAATCAATGTGGGTTATTTAATGTCAAAGCCATCCTTGTAGAAGAACAGTAGTGGTACTATTTAACCCATAGTTGGAGGGGATAAGAAGGTTCATACTTTTGCCAAGGGGTATTAGTCTGGAAGTGAATGTAATAGTTTGAACTTGCTTACTAAGATGTTGCAGTCCAGCATAGAGGGATAAGGGGGTTCATGCATTTCCCAAGGGGCATTAGTCTGAAAGTGAATGTAATAGTTTGAACTTGCTTACTAAGATGTTGCAGTCCAGCATAGAGGGATAAAGGGGTTCATGCCTTTCCCAAGGGGCATTAGTCTGAAAGTGAATGTAATAGTTTGAACTTGCTTACTAAGATGTTGCAGTCCAGCATAGAGGGATAAGGGGGTTCATGCCTTTCCCAAGGGGCATTAGTCTGAAAGTGAATGTAATAGTTTGAACTTGCTTACTAAGATGTTGCAGTCCAGCATAGAGGGATAAGGGGGTTCACGCCTTTCCCAAGGGGCATTAGTCTGAAAGTGAATGTAATAGTTTGAACTTGCTTACTAAGATGTTGCAGTCCAGCATAGAGGGATAAGGGGGTTCACGCCTTTCCCAAGGGGCATTAGTCTGAAAGTGAATGTAATAGTTTGAACTTGCTTACTATGCTGTTGCAGTCCAGCACATTAACCACTACACCTCGGAGGGACTTCCCTGCAGTTAATCTAAGTTCATACTGCACAGCTGGTAAATTCAACAAGAGTAAATTACTTACGACTAAATTCAGAATTTAATCATTGCTTTTAAGAATTTAATAAAATGAGCTTTAGGGTTAGGGTTAAGAAAACCCTAATTTATAAGAGCAATTAATCTGATACGATAAATTTACCTAGAATCTTCAAATTGCATCAACGTCTGATTGTAATGACATATCAATATGTCTGGGGTTATTTTATGCCTATGGGTTAGGGAATTGTGTTTATCGTATGTTTATATTTTCTATGTAATTGTTTAAAAAGTGTTTTTTTTTCAGGTCTATCAAATATGATAATAATCTGCACACAGATGGTTTCAAGTATTCCTATCTAATAAAAAAAAATTTAAACAAATCTATTTGACCTATATATGGGACTTAAACAGGTACTACTATTCAAGTTCTGAGTGATAGTGAAAGGGTACTCTACACCCACCAGATTTATTTGTTTTAATGACATATAAACCTTCTAGGGTTATTTAATGCCAAATCCATCCATCTAGAACAGTACTGGTATTATCTAACCCATAGCTGGGAGGAATAAGAGGGTTCATGCCTTTCCCAAGGGTATTTGTCTGAAAATGAATGTAATAGTGTGACTGAAGTTTGAACACACTTACTACAATTCTGCAGCCCAGCGATTGAACCATTACATGACAAGGACACCCCCACACCCACCTGAGTTTCAGAAGTGGAGCCTCACCATCAGATTTAGTTTGGTTTTATAGTTAGGACACACAAATTATGTCAAGATTGAAGATGGATTTATCATGAATGAAACATTAATTTTTGTCAAAATAGTTCTATTAGCATTCCACACTTATTCCAATGAGTTTTCCATTGGTTGAAGCATCTTTTGATGAGAGTGGAAAAACATTGGCATTGCACACTTATTCCAATGAGTTTTCCATTGGTTGAAGCATCTTTTGATGAGAGTGCAAAAACATTGACATTCCACACTTATTCCAATGAGGTGTTTAACTTTGCTGTCACATTTCTTTTAATGTACTCAGTTCTTACTCGTCAGATGAATTTTTAATTTTGAAAACAAGTCATGTGAAGCTAGGTTTGGTGAATATAGAGGGAGTTACACACACACAGACAATCTTGTTTCACCAAGTATCAAAACTGGTTTCATGAAATATTTTTTCAAAGTGTCACTGACTCAACCTAACATTATCTCTTTATTATTTGAGATGCTTAGCTGTACACAAGACCTTATTTAAAAATAAAGTTTGTCTTGATACTTTTTATTTTCACACTTCATACACAATCCATTGAATGATTTAAGTAAATAATTCCAAGTGGAAATACGTTGATTTTTTGGGGGGAAGGAGGCTCTTAAGAAAAGAGCTCATGGTATAACAGTTGATATAGGAAATGAACCTAGTGATTCTAGCTCAAACCCTGAGTGCCAATACTCTTGGGAAAGGTATGTATCCAACTATTCTCCCTCCAGCTCCAGGTAAATAGTAGGACAGACTGGGTTCTTTAACCTTGGTATGGTATGGTATGGCAACCAGTCTAGAAGAAAATCTGAGAGAGGGATGGGCTACAACAAGACACAATATGTAACTGCCCTCTGACCAAACCAGATCATGAGAGCAAATCCCTCCCCACCAAATGCGATAATTTGTATCGTTGTATAATCAGGTGGTGAACTTTTAAGTTTAAAACCTTAATCCTTTGAAACCAAATAACCAGTATTTGTGCTGCTAATTAAAAGAACATCCCTTGGACAGCTGGGGACTCCAGATCTCTAATGTTGCTATTGCCAATAAAATGTTGCAATTTTATATATAATTTCATTATCTTTTAATACATTTTAAATTCTCGATGGAAATTTTTTTACCTCTTATTTTACACTGTGTAAAGCAGTTAACATAACAGATTTTAATATTTTAGATTTTCAGTTATTTTTCAAGCCAGGATTTCAAGTTGGTTGGTTGGTTGATTGATTGTTTTATGGAATATCAACTCTTCTAGGTTATTAAATGCCAAATCCTGTAATATATATATATATATATATATATATATACTATCTAGCAACTCCTCCAACATCAACATTTTTAACAAACACAAACACATATACAACGAAGCATTAAAACACAGTGGTTATAAGCAAGAACTGAAATTCACACCCCTAAAAGTCAATTCTAAACACAGAGGTAGAAACATTATCTGGTTTAACCCACCTTATAATAAATGTATATCTTCCAATATAGGTAGAGACTTCTTAAATCTAATCTCTAAACACTTCCCCAATAATAGTCCCCTAGCCAAAATCTTCAATAAAAACAGCATCAAGATCAGCTACAGTTGCACAAACAACATGGCACAAATAATAAAAAAATACAACAAAAAAATCACATCCACCAACAGTTCACCAAAACCCTACAACTAATGCCTATATACAAACACCATATATAAAGTCACAGTAAAAACAAACAACTCCATCAAACACTACATCGGTGCACCATAAAACAAAGAATCCACAACCAAAATCTTTCTTTTAAATATAGAAACTACGCATCCAACACCTCCTTATCCTCGTATATATGGCAACTAAAAGACACAAACATCTCTCCCACAATCACCTGGGAGATACTAAAACAAGCACCTGCCTACAACAAAACATTAAAAAAATGCCTTCTTTGTCTCCACAAAAAATTAGCCATTATCACATATC
>OY757945.1:3115791-3118291 GCA_963585895.1 Sepioteuthis lessoniana | reverse complement strand
GCTAGAGAGCAAATTGACTCAAATATTTTATGGAAAACAACCAAGGTGAAAATATTCATGTGAATAATTTAAGGAATGGTGGTTGATAAAGAGTTAAAAACAGAGAGTGTTTAAAAAAAAAAAGATTTCTCTTTCCTCTTTGGAATATGTGGCTGACAATTGAGAAATGACTAATGAGAAAGCTTCTAAGATATAATACGAGGATCATTAAATAAGTTTCCAGACTTTTTTCATATGGACACTTTTATTGATAGTACACACATGAAACTGTAGTCCTCTTCGAAGTTATCTCCTCCGGCTGTAATGCACTTGTTGTACCATTCCTACAACTTCTGGAAGACCCCATGGAGGTCCTCTTATGTGAGCGTGTCAGTGACCTTTGTCACAGCCTCTTTCATCTCCTCAATTGTCTCATAATGACAGCCTCTGAGCTTAGGGAATAACCAAAAGTCACAAGGAGCAAGGTCCTCACTATAGGGAGGCTGAGGAACTGTCTTGATGCTCATCTTGGTCAAATAGTCTGTGACAAGAATGGAGTTGTGGACTGGTGCATTGTCCTGGTGGAAATACCACTGACCCAATTTGAAGAGTGCTAGCCTCTTCCGACAGAATCTATTCTTGAACTCCCTTAAAACCCTAACCCTTTGGCCAATCAACTCTGGTGTATTGACTTCCTTACTCCTCTCACACCTCTCATCATCCCTCACAGACTCCCTGGCTTCCTTGAATCTCTTATGCCACTCAAAAACTGATGCTCAATTCAAGCAAGATGGTCGAAAAGCAGTCTGAAGCATTCCATACGTTTCTGTGGCATTTTTTCCAAGTTTAAAACAGAATTTTATTGCATATCATTCTCCTAAAGTGTCCTCACATCCAGATTGCATTTTTGAAATTCACCAGCTGTGACAATCAGACTTTAGTAGGGTGTATTCCAATTCCTGCTGTAGCTGTTCATTTAAACCTAAAATCATAAAAATTGGTCAGTCATCTCATAAGATGTATAGCAAAAACATGGTGAATTTTCAAGTCTATGACAATTTTTAAAAAGTCTGGAAACTTATTAAATGTACCTTATAAATGTATTTCCTGCTACAGTGTAATGTCTTCTCACATCATAAAAGACATAAAAAATATATACATATTAGTATAGTATCCATTGAAAAGGATAAGATTATTTATAAAAGCCCCAACATGAATGTAATATCTGCGCAATGCATGGAAAATGTTATACATGCAAAGATGGCATCTGAATTAATCTGGCATTCCAACATTGTGCCAGAAAAACAAAGATAGGTAATATCATGAGGTATTGCTGGAGTACCCTGATTTAGTGGTAAGATTGTTTTAACTGAATACCATTTATGAAATCAGGTTCATCATTTTTATTGGAAGCACTGCTACTGCTTTTAACTGTAGTTGTATTACACATGCATACACACATTTTATATATATATATATATATTACACACACACATTATATATATATATATATATTATACACACACACACACACATTATATATATTATACACACATACACATTATATATATATATTATACACACACATATATATTATACACACACACGCACACATATATTATACACACACACGCACACATATATTATACACACACACATATATAAACACAGTATATTCAACATTAAAATCAAATAAAAACAGGATGCTGCTAATGCTCATGTGATATGAAACACAGTCATGGCTTTTTTATCCTGTTTTTATTGTCATTCACTTTTATAGCTAAGGTTATTTGGTTGGTTGGTTTTATGGCATATCAACCTTTGTAGGTTATTTAATGCCAAATTCATTTTTATGCAAATAATCAGTTCTATTTCAAACAATTCAGTTTAGCATAATTGTCAAAAACATTTCTATTTTAAGCTATTCAGCTAATTCAGTTTAGTATAAGTATAGTTTTTGTTTACACACAGTTAAATGTCAAAACAGTTCTATATATAACAATTCAGTTAAGTGTAAGTACAGTTTCAATGTCAAAAACAGTTCCATTTCAAACAGTTCAGTTTAGCATAAGCACGCAGTTTAAATGTAAGTACAGTTTAATAGTCAAAAACATTTCTATTTCAAGCTATAAAGTTTAGTCAAACAGTTCTAATTCAAACAATTCAGTTTAGCATAAATATACAGTTGTTCTATTTAACCCATAAATAGGACCCTATCAGATGCTATCATTCCAGGCCGGACCTGGGAGCAATGGCAGCGAAGAGGTTCTCCGCATTCCCTAAAGTTACAGCATCACTGGAACCTCACCATCAGATTGTTTAGTGTCACATACACGACACGTTGGCGGGGGTGTCTTACCCCTCTGCAGAGGTGCAGTCGGTGTATTCTACAGCCCAAACCAACTGGGCAATACACAGAGTTAAATGTCAAAAGTTTTAAATTCAGATAATTCAGTTCAGCATAAGTACACAACTTAGAAGTCAAAACAGTTCTATTTTGAGTAATTCAGTTTAGCATAAA
>OY757945.1:3100791-3108291 GCA_963585895.1 Sepioteuthis lessoniana | reverse complement strand
AGAAAACTTGACTACTGAAAGGAATTAGTCAACTCACCACTAGATCCGAGCCTTGTCAAAGAAAGAAAAAAAAAGTAGACCTGGTTAAAACAACTTTCTAGCAAACTGGTTGGCTAAAGCAATAGCCAATCAAGTATGTAGAAACCACGGTCTATGTTGGCAAATCCTGATAAAGCGAATTTAGCTGGTAGCTTTGTAGTTAGGGAGGCAAACACAGAAGTGATCATACCAAGAGGGGTTGAGCTGTCGAGAGGGGTATTATGTTGAAAGATTTGAAAACCCTGTTGACCCAGCTAAAAAGACAGCTGATGATGCCATCCAGCGCCTTTTTCTTAAAAATCAAACAAGCAGATTTCTTACATATAAATTATCATATATGTATGCATAAGTGTATATACATATTAATACATGTAGACACACACATATATATATATATATATACACATATATTTATGCATACATATATACATACACATATATTCATATATACATGCCTTATATAAATATATATGTTTATAATATGTATATTTAGGCAGCATTTCTTCGTTAATACAAATTTCATTAAATGTAATAGACATTTTATGTCTACATATTTTCTTCTGGATCCGTTCGAATTCCCGTATTACTTTTATCGTATTCGGGGGGGGATTGATTTATGTATTGTCCATAGTTGATGTATCCCTAGTACTTTCTGCCTGACTTTGGGCCATCATCAGGGGAGGATCTATTACAAAAGTGGTGTAACTTTTGTTTTAGCATATTACTACTGTGTAAGGGCGTCTTTGCCGTTAAAGTTTATGGCATTTGCTTTTAAATGTAATTCTATAATTAGTGCCAGTAGCTAAAGACATTTAAGTACATTAGCACTGGTTCGAAAATTAATTCTATTGAGTGTTGGTTGAAGGTTTCTAATATATAGTGCTTCGAGAATCTGAAGTTTTTGTTTATCATTTTGACAATATTATTATTATGGACAATACATAAATCAATTCCCCCCGAATACGATAAAAGTAATACGGGAATTCGAACAGATCCAGAAGAAAATATGTAGACATAAAATGTCTATTATATATGTTTATGTATATATAAACTTATTTACATATATATACATAAATAGATGTAGCCATAGATGTGTATACATATATATATATATATATACACACATTTTGATAAACATACATACACATGCCTTTATATTCAGATATATATTCATGTATATACACCTATATCTTTATACGCACGCACGCATCTATGGTGTATATATATACATCTGAATTAGATGCTATAAATGCCAGAAATTGTAGATGTGTGGGAAATGACCCAACAACCACATTAAGGAATATAAATTACGCCACAACTTTGTCAAGTGTGGTGATGACCATACACACAGTTACAGTCAAAACCAAAACCCCCCCAACACCATCACTTAAACCCACATCTACTTCCCTCTCTATTTCTTCCCTTACCTACCTCTTATCTTTAGACCCTCTTCCTCCTCCTGCTAAATGTAGAAAAACAATTTAAAAATTTTTTAATCTGAAGAAATTCTGGGAATAAAGAACGAAATATCACTACTACTAAACGCTTTGTGTGTGATTTATCCATCTTCCCACTTATTTTTTATCACATATATTGTTCAGGCAATTTGTGTGAACTCATGGTTAACAAATAAGGTTAGCAGATCATTGTTGAAGAGTTTATTTTTCACCATATACCTTGATTACATTATCTATCTTTATCTCTGTTCATATCTTTCTCTCTTTCACTGTTCATGTTTTTCTTTCTTTCTGTTGATATCTCTCCCTTTCTCTGTTCATATTTTTCTTTCTCTTTCTGTCCATATCTTTCTCCCTTTCTCTGTTCATATTTTTCTTTCTCTTTCTGTCCATATCTTTCTCTCTTTCTCAGTTCATATTTTTCTTTCTCTTTCTGTCCATATCTTTCTCTCTTTCTCTGTTCATATTTTTCTTTCTCTTTCTGTCCATATCTTTCTCTCTTTCTCTGTTCATATTTTTCTTTCTCTTTCTGTCCATATCTCTCCCTTTCTCTGTTCATATTTTTCTTTCTCTTTCTGTCCATATCTTTCTCTCTTTCTCAGTTCATATTTTTCTTTCTCTTTCTGTCCATATCTTTCTCTCTTTCTCAGTTCATATTTTTCTTTCTCTTTCTGTCCATATCTTTCTCTCTTTCTCAGTTCATATTTTTCTTTCTCTTTCTGTCCATATCTTTCTCTCTTTCTCTGTTCATATTTTTCTTTCTCTTTCTGTCCATATCTTTCTCAGTTCATATTTTTCTTTCTCTTTCTGTCCATATCTTTCTCTCTTTCTCAGTTCATATTTCTCCTTTGATATCTTTCTCTCTTACATTGTTCATATCTTTCTCTTTCTCTCTCTCTCTGTTCATATCTGTCTGCTGTTTATTTCTCTCTCTCTCTTTCTCTATGTATATATTTCTGGCTGTTTATATATAATTTATATCTATCTTGGTGTGTATTTTTTTGCTCCTTTACCAAATATATCTTGAAGCATTTTGGTCTGATATGGTATAGGAAGTTGTTATCAAACAATTAATGTGTACATCTGACAGATGTACATGTTTTTCTTATCTAGACCTAAAAATAATGATAATGCTCACTCTGATGTAGATATCAAATTGATGATTCCATCAGAGCTGAAATTAAAGGTAAAGAAGTCACATTATTTTCCATCAAACAGGAATCTCTTAAATCCATTAAAGTGAGAAAAATCTAGAATATGAACATTTCCAGTCCGTCCTCTATCACCCTTGAAAGAATAAACAACAGCAAACTCTAAAATAATATCTCCTCAAAAAGATAACCCCATAGATGAGACCCACTATGAAACAAGAGCGCCATTGAAAGGAACTAAAGAAAAATTGCAGGATAATATACAAAATCTGAAACTATAAACACATACAATCCACTGGAAATAAAAATGGTAAGAGAAGAGATTCCAAACTCTACAAAAAAAAAAAAAAAAAAAAAAAAAAACCCCTCCAAATCCTCTGTAACACTATGTAGGTGGTCCGCCAAGCAGACGATCCATTCGTCTGTTTTGGTGCGAAACCAGACAAAGGGTTTGGACGAGATCTCGACTTGACCGGAAGTAGGAAGAGAACACCAGTCAGAGAGTGAGACAAAAGGACTGAGAAGAGGGAATTGGCGAAGGGTGACGCGAGTGGCCAGTCGACACCGGACAGCAAAAATAAGCAGTCGGCATGAGATAGGGTCCAAGAGTCAGTGAGGGAAGAGCAGTCAAGATGAGTCAGCACTCCTCATGGGTTGTAGAATTTTCGCTAGAAATCCACGCTAGCGTTAGTCTACATATGCACATAGGGAATGCAATGTTACATAACTCCTCTCTTGCACTTTGAGTTAACCCAAGCCTTATTGTTCGTTTGTTCTTTTTCTCCTGCTCCCTTGATTGTATTTCTTGTAGCTATGAAGAAATGTGCGATGCCCCTATCAGAACCACTAGTTGATCACCGGCCAAGAAGTGAAATGGGTTCGAAGAAGATGATGTGTCAGGGGCCGAGGGGGTATCGTCACACCTCTATGAGGGAACCAAATAATCCAATGGAATATACAGGGAGTAAAAACCAAATTATAATGACCTACTTCAGCTACTTAATAACCAAAATCCTGCTATAACATGCCCCCAAGAAACTTTTTTCAAAGAGCACAATAAAACAATAAAATACTTAAAGCTATACAACCATACCATATACACAATGCTGGATTCAGGGCTTCCAGAGATGTATCCATCCTAGTCAGAAATATACCACTAAATTAAAAAAAAATTAAATACCAATCTACAGGCAATAGTTGTTAAAGCAACTATGCCTCATCATCATGATCTTATTGTGCCGCTAGCACGGATATCCCTGACCCTCTCTCGCCACTCCTCCCTATCGTTCATCACTTCTTGCAGGTCCTCAGGGCTATATCCCGTATCCCCACAGAGCTGCTGTATGTAGGTTCGAGCTGGTCACCCTGCTTTTGCTAGGCCACGTGAGGGGGTCCATAGGAGAACATCACTTATGAGCTCGTCCCTAGAAGGATTAAAATATGTTCAATCTAGATTCCACCCTGAAAACATAATTGATAAAAATGAACTAAGCTAACTACTCAACTACTGGTCAGTCCCTTCTAACTTTGAGTTCTTGTAGTAGTTCCTCCTACTTGACAGGTGTGATTTTATAAACAGACTAAGATCGTTTAACTAATGGCTATCTCATACATGATTTACATTTATTCCTAATATGTCTGTTAATTAACTCAGCTGTTGCCATCCTAGATATTCCTCTTGTTTCAATTAGGACTGAGATAGTTAAACCAGATAAGGTGGAGACATTTTATATAGTCGTCAATTGTTTTTTTAAAATATTTACCCTGAACTAAGCTCAACTACTCAAACCTTTCATATCAGGAAACATAAATGTCTACACGGGTGTAGTGTAATGAAGAAGAAAGACCTTATTAGGGCTTTATTCAACAGAACTTCACAGCAACAACCAAACATGGCAAGAGGCCAAATGCATATATATAAGAATTAAAAAGAACGCATTCAAATGGAATAATCACGTGAGCAAGAACTACAACTTTTGTTTTATGAAAGTTAAAACAATGGGAAAAAAAAAGAAACAAACAAAGAGAAGAATATTTAAAGAAGTAATAAACAGCAACAATCTGTTTCTTTATGATTGATTCCAAACATTTGAATCCATCAACTGGTAATTACTCTGCCATAGATCTAACAATTTGTTACCCTTAGATCCATATGGATCCTAGATGGGAAATAAATAAAAATACATGTAGCAGTGATCATTTCCAGTTGGACTGGAAAACTTTGAGGCAAATGAAGATGGCCTCCATCATAAAAAATCGAAAGGAACAGACTGGTAAAGATATCAAACCGAATGTAAAAAAAAAAGAGAGACAAATCCAAGACGTCTATATAAAAGACTTTACAAATCATTTCACAGAAACTTTTATCACCATAGCAACAGAGTGCATACCAAAAAGACAAACAACAGGTAAATGAAACAAACTATGGTTTGAAAAAAAAAAAAAAAAAAATTGTCAGGATGTAATCAGACTTAGGGGAGTAGCCATGCATAAATTAAAAAAAGAACCAACAGTAAAATTAATTCAATTCAAACATCACAGAGCAAAAAATATAAAAGAATAAAAGAAAAAAAAATATGTAAACAGTTTCAGTTCCCACTCAAATATCGAAACAATTTGGGAAAAGATTTTTAAAAATCTCTGGTTAGAATCAAACTACCCGCGGTAAATACAAACAAAGTCTTAGTGATGCAGAAATATCAAGTTTACTTGCAGAAATATTCTCTGAAAATTCCAAAACAAGTGAAAACCAGAAATTCCTAAACATCAAAGAGAAAAAATACAAACTAAATTTTTCATCAAATAATTTACTTTTACTGTGACAGAACTGATGAATTCCATTAAAAGGTCCCACAACACAGCTGTAGGCCCTGATTAGTTACAGGACAAATTCATCAAATAGCTCCCACAAGAATTGCGACAATATCTTCTAATCCCCTTGAATGATATTTGGATAAATAGAGAGTTTTACAAAATATGGAAACAATCAAGCAATTCCTATTGTAAAATCTAACAAAGACAACAGAAACCCACAAAACTACAAGCCCATATCACTAACGAGATGCATTTGCAAAACAATGGAATGTATAATTGATAGGAGATTGACGTAGTTCCTAGAAAAACACCTCATAATAAAATATCAGTGTGGTTTCAGAAACAAAAGAAGCACAGTCGATCACCTGATTAGATTAGAAATTCAGATAAGAGAGGCTAATGTCAGAGAAGAACACTTAATAGCCGTATTCTTTGATCTAGAAAAAGCATACAATATCACATTGAAGTATGGAATAATGAAAGACTTGCATAAATTTGGACTGAAAGGCAGACTAACTTAATAAACAATTTTTTTATCAGAAAGAAACAAAGTCCATTTAAGATCAACACTCCCCAACCTCCAAAAGCTGGAGGAAAGTATACCCCAAGGTAGTATATTGTCGATGATGCTATTCACAATCAAAATCAATGATATAGTTAATTGCCTAAAACATGAGGTTGAACAATCTCTATATGTTAACTGATTGATATATCAATCAAGACACATCCACTTTGCAGAGAGAGAGTTACCCAAATTTTCATCATACGTGTGAAAGCACGTGCGATACCCTAACCTCATCAGCCACCAACCAGGGTGATAACACAGTTACCCAAATAAAATAAATGGGCAACATCAAATGGATTCTGATTCTCAAACATATTCACTTTTGTCAAAGGAGAAAACTTCATAAATACCAGTGGTTAAACGACATAAATTTTGGGGTGTGATTCATGATAAAAACTACCCTTTATTCTTCACATAAAGAACCTTTAAACAAAATTTAACAAAGCACTTTAATCACTATACGTGCCAGCTCATAGAAATTGGGGAGTTAATCAACAGGCACTAATAAAACTATACAGAACTATAAGTGGATTACGGCTGTATGATCTATGGATTTGCCAGAAAATCATGCTTGAAAATATTACATGTAGTATACCATCAACGAATAAGACTTGTACTGGGAGCCTTCTCTACCTTCACCATAGAGAGCCTTTTAATGGAAGTTTATGAACCAACACAAAAACTAAGGAGAGAGAAATTAGCCATCCAGTACTACCTTAAAAAAATAAAATCTTTTCATTTCACTAAATCCAAAGTATAAACAACTTTCCAAACTCCTCTCCCCACAAAAAAGAAGGAATCAAGACTCTTCGAATTTAAGTGGAGCGACTTATAGAAGAATTGATCCCTCTCAAGATAATCGACAAAACTGAACTATCAGATACTTCCTGCTGGACTATTAAAACAACCCAACGTAATAAAGAAAGTGAGGTAACCTTCCAAAAGTAAAAACTCATTGAATCCCCTACCCTGAAAAGTTCTCCAAAATCAGTGAAAAATACTCAAAACATTTAAGCATCTTCATCGATGGCTCTAAAGATGGAGAAAAAATAAATTGTGCTGCAATCCTCAACAAAACCATTAAAAAAAAGTGGGGTAACAAAAGCAGCATCTGTCTTTAGTGCAGAATCTTGTGCAATAGAATTGACATTAAATCTAACAGTTCAGAGCAATCATAAGACATAATTTTTTAGATTCCCAAAAACAAACAAACTAGAAAACTGTTATGGTGATATACCCCATAACGTCACTGCATGGACCCTCCCTGATACTATAAACAGTGACTGACTCGATAAACGAGTCTAGTCAGTTACCAGTAACAGTAACTGTATTTCTGTAAATGTATACTGCTTTAAACTTTACATCTCTTTGTATTATTCATTTCTGGCCCTTCAAGATCATAATAAAAACCCACTGATTATCAAGCATCTGAACAAGATGTCTGCCATACACATCATATTTTGATGGATTCCAA
>OY757945.1:3028291-3098291 GCA_963585895.1 Sepioteuthis lessoniana | reverse complement strand
GATAAAGATGTATTAGAAACTAATAAAGATCAGCCGAACAACAGATATCACCAAGACAGGGAAAGATAAAGGTTAGATAAGGGCCAGATGAACGTAGAATATTAATCCAAAAATTAGGGCCTGTGATTCTGGAGTGGTTAATTCCCCTTGACCATTTTTAGAGTAAATATTTAAAAAAACAATTGACGACTATATAAAATGTCTCCACCTTATCTGGTTTAACTATCTCAGTCCTAATTGAAACAAGAGGAATATCTAGGATGGCAACAGCTGAGTTAATTAACAGACATATTAGGAATAAATGTAAATCATGTATGAGATAACCATTAGTTAAACGATCTTAGTCTGTTTATAAAATCACACCTGTCAAGTAGGAGGAACTACTACAAGAACTCAAAGTTAGAAGGGACTGACCAGTAGATTAATTCCACTCCTGTTTCTTAATCGTTCTAGCATATAACATGTTAACCCCCCTCTGCTCACGCCTATGAATGAAATAATTTGTAATTTTATTTCCATCTTATTTTTATTATTTTATTTTTTATTTTCTGATTCTTATTTTTTATTTTATTTTTAATTACCTTATTTTATCTTCTGAATAAGAACTGAAACTCCACATTCGCTACTTTGCGACAGGAGGGAAGCATGTAAAAAGTCATCTGATGAGACGGAGAGTATAGCAATAATATTCTCCGCCGAAATAAATTTATTATGACGACTTAACCGAGTTTGAGTCTCCATGAAATTGTACTTTATATATATGTACATATATACATAAACATCAATGTATACATATATATGCATTTATATATATATATATAAAAATACATGCGCGCGTGCACACACACACAATTGCACATACATACATACACACATATCTTTATTCATCTGTGTATATATACATACATATACAAGTGCATGTATATACAAAAACATTTCTATATACATAAATATACACATCTGGAGAAAAACTGAAAATAAATCCAACAGTATGAAAATGTGCAGACATGAAAAAAAAAAAAAAAAAAAAAAAAAAAACCTGTCTTTAGAGGTTGATTTTATTTGTAGAAATACTTGCCAACAATGAATCTTTTACTTTTTTGACCTCCATCCAAACATATAAATTATTTATTTAGACGAAAAGGATGAGAAAGTTTCAAGACATCCAACTTCTGTTGTTTAAGAACTTTAAAAAAAGAAAAAAAAAAAAATCTAAATCATGTCAGTCTATCAATCTATATTGTTAATTCATCCTCTGAAAACCTTCTAGTTTTTCATGTTTGTATATTTTCATACACACACACACACGTGAATATTTTGTGGTATGTGCAAAATTAGAATTGAGATTTAAGAAGCATGCTCATATGTAAAATGAATAAAATATTTTAAGTTAATTCTAAAAAAGTGGCCACAACTCTCCTGATGTATGGTAACCCCCCCCCTACACACACACTGCAACTGGCCACGATTCGTGTCTCGAACTCCACAAGAACCAGTTCTACAGTAAAAAATTCTCTGATGAGACGGATGAAATTAAGGGTCCTTTTGTTTTTTTAAAGAATTGTTTTAAAATATTTTATTCATTTTAAATATGACCATGCTTTTAAAAATATCTGCACACACACACACACACATATATACATTCAAGTATCATCTAGATTTTAGATTTTTCCCATTCACACTTTACAAATGAGCCTTACCTGAAGAGAAATTAAGACAGAAATCTGACTTTGTTTATCTCGTGTCATAAGAAGTGTTAGTGCATCACCATAACAAAAATATTCAGCTATGGCTCCTTTTGAACAGTCCACAGAGATAGATATTCATAAAGTAAAAGTAAAGTTGGTGACTGTAGTCAAGGAGATCAGAAGGCTCCTTTTTTGATAGCTACTACACTGAGGTGTAGGGGAGGGTGCTACACCTTTACCTGGATTGCTCCACTTTACCCTTGATACATACCTTATATTGCTGAGTGTTGAACAAGATGCTATCAAGTACCATTTTTAAAGTCTTTGGTATGATGCGACCTGAGATTGAACCTAGGTCATAAAAATGTACAACTAGAAAGAAAACACAAATTCTTTAGAGTATTTTATTCATAGTTTGAATTATTTGCCAACATTTAACAGTATTTTTGCTATTTATTTATTTATTTTCTTAATTAAATAATAGGGCATATTAAATCTTTAATGAAATGAAAAGATGAGAAAGCTTTAAAATGTTCTAGTTCTGTTGGTGGCTGTCTGTTTCAAATTCATGTGATTTAATGTTTGAAAATTCATTTTAAGAATTCAACATATTTCTTTAAAAAAAACCCAGATCAAACCAGTTTGTTCATATTTATATTATTTGATTCCTATTTTGTTCATATCTACCTATTTTCATATGCCCTAATGAAGGTTTAAAAACTGAAATGCTGAACACTGGCAAATAATTCAAACTATAAATAAAATTATCCTCTAAAGAACTTTTGTTTTTTCATATTTGTTCCTTCTCAGACTTGACTGATTCTTTTCCAATTTCCCATATATATATATATATATATATATTTTTTATTCAACTGCAATTTCTGCAGTCTCAGCAAATACTAAGGGAGTCCAGTCTTTTTTTGCTTTTAATTTGTTAATCTGCTCACTGCTACTTTGAATGTTTTTAACTCTTCCATGATCCCATCATTGGTTTTGTTTGAGAAATTGCTACATGAAATGACTTCTACTTTATTTTGGGAAATAAAATGTGGTTTCTTAAATTTCATAACTTTGTTCTTTTTCTCCTTAGCTGCTGTAGCTATTTACAGTGGTGTCTTGACTCGAAATTACATCACTGGTTTAAAGTGGTTATTTTATAAATTATTTTTATTTTCTTGTATAGGCCAGGAATCAATTAATTAGATTCATTTAAATGGGAACAAATTGTTTTTTTTAAATTTTAGTTAGTTTTAATGAGCAGCATACCTGGAATTAGTAAATGACATAAACCAATATACCACAGTGTATTTGAATTGCCTTAAAATCCAGGAATCTGCATGTTAGACGCAATTAGCTACATGAGTCACATGTATATCATGTGGCAATATAAATGATAATAAAACCAAAAGGTAATATTAAAAAAAAAAAAAAGAAGTCTTTTGTCATACAAATAATACCATTGAAGGTCATTTGTTGTTAAAGATAACAATAAGAAAGTGTGTGGCTAGTTTGGTTTGGTTTTATGGCACATCAACTATTGTAGGTTATTTAATGCCAAATCCATTTTTATATATATTAACAGTTCTATTCCAAGTTTAGCATAAGTACACAGTTAAAGTGTCAAAACAGTTCTATTTCAAGCTGTTCAGTTTGGTTTCAAGTATTGCTATGTATCACAAACCATTCAATTAAACACCAGTCATTTATTTACACAGCATAATGATTATAAGAAATGGAATTAGCAACTGGAGTTCAAATCCTGGACAAGGCTGTTGGTATTTCACTTCGCATTAATGCCTTTGAAAAAAGGCATGAATCTCCTCCAAACTAAGGGTGAATAGTAGGTTCTTTAGAACTTAGGCAACTAGTTTTAAAAAACTCTGAAAAATTGACCTTGAGTCACATTATGCCAGTAGTAGAAGGATTGCACAGATACATACTGGAGAGTGTTAATATATAGGGTGTCTCAATATACATGGGACCCATGTGACTGCTAAGAACTCTACTACTACTAATAATAATGATGTCTTCTTTATTTTGTTTCAGATTTGAAAATAGTATACTATAACAACTATTAATCCTTGATCACAATGCCTTGGACAAGAGAAGAAAAAAGATTTTGTGTCACTTATTTGGAGACAAAAGACGGTATTTCATGTGCATCATTGCAAAGAATCTTAAAGAAGGATCTTTAAGTGTACTCATATAGAATCCAGATAAAACAAACTCACACCAGCTGACATGAAGTTTCTTGTTTCAGTATGGGTGGCATCTATTTTGAGACATCATGTATATGCAAATAAGGTCCTCTACAATTGGCTGTTAATTTACATCAAGGCCATGTAACTAGTTAGTGAGATATTTAATATGGCTGAATAGGTTTTTGAAAATCCCAGTGGTGTTTTACAAAATTTTGTTGAGGAAAAGGTTTTGAGCCTGTTTTTTTTTTTTTTTCAAAACCTTCTAAATCTTTTTTTTTTTTAATAGAAATATGATGAAAGGTTATTAAGCATCCCTCTACCCAATTGCATTTTATAGGTTTCGGGGGGAAGAAAAAAAAAAAAGAAAAAAAGAGAAACATTAGATATGAAGACAAAATTCATTCATTTTAGAATAGATGCATTAACCAAACACCTATGTACTAGCAATGTACGACACAAGGTCAATTTTTTTAAGCAAAATTTAACAGGCTTAAATTTAGAGTTTATTTTTCCCTGAACCATTTGCCATACCAAGGTTAAAAGCCCAGTCAGCTTGAGTGAGAATATTTAGATTCATACCTTTCCCAAGGGTATTCGGGCTATGTGAAACGCAAAAAGGCTTGTTCAGGGTTTGAACTTGGGTCACTGTGACCATTTCCTATGATGATAACCATTACACTATGAGTGCCTCCTCAGAATATTACTTTAGAATATAGTGTTATTAAATAGTACCATCTCGATCCTATAATAGTTCTATTTGTCTATAAATTTCATACAATAAATGTAACAATTATGATAGGTAATGAGTGGTAAAAATGGAATATTTCAAATGAAGATGGGTAAACAAAAAAGTTTTTTTTTCTTCTAATGGAAAAAAAAAAGAAAGGGTTTTTTAACAACTTTATTAGCTTTTAACCTGGGGAAATCTGTTTTATTGATGACTTCAATTTTAAAGCCTTCAAAAATAATTTGAAATATCAAGTATAGTTCTTTGTACCCTTAAGAATAAGATGAAGTTAATGGCTACACCCTCCATTATTTGTATTAGACAGGAATACTTAAAAACCATAAGAATGTGTACAAATTATTTGTATTAGATAGGAATACTTCAAACCATATAATTATTTGTAATAGATAGGAATACTTCAAACCATATAATTATTTGTATTAGATAGGAATACAACTGTGTGCAAGAT
Source organism: Sepioteuthis lessoniana (assembly GCA_963585895.1). Classification (NCBI taxonomy): domain Eukaryota; kingdom Metazoa; phylum Mollusca; class Cephalopoda; order Myopsida; family Loliginidae; genus Sepioteuthis; species Sepioteuthis lessoniana. Next base: position 3,093,206 of record OY757945.1, on the reverse strand, counting down.
AAATTTAATGGCTGTACCCTTCATTTACATATATCTAGTAATAATTTAAAAAGGTTTGTGTCTGTTGTACAAAAATCGATGAAAACACTGATTAAAGTCAAATGTGGATATTGGCACCGTCATTTTTGCATAAAACAATGATCTACTCACTGGCAAGACTGAAGTACAAAAAAATCTTAAATGTAATTAGGATATGAGCAACCCTGTTTGAGTCATATGAAGAGCTTCGCTGCTGATTTGTTGTTCTTAAAAACAAAAAAACAAACAAAAAGGAAATTTATCCAAAATATCTAGGGATAGAGTATTGGCAAGAGTTAAGTCTCAAAGTTTATCCATCTCATCATAATAAATTATCCTTGATGGACAGTTGTCTCTTTTCATTTAGGTGTATTAGTTTAAAAAAAAAACAAAAAAAACCCCACCCCACCCCTAAAATGTAAATTTTGCTTTTCAGAAGACTTTTATAGAAGGCTTTAAATTCAAATGTGGTCTCACTATTTATAGAATTTAATAATTTATCAATCCAAATCAGAATTAGATAAAATACAGACCAAAAAACAAAAAACAAACCTGCAGCTATAACATGATATATAAAAAAAAAAAAAAAAAAAAAAAAAAAAAAAAAAGAAAATAGGCTAATGTTATTACCATCCATGTATTGCAATTTTTAAAAGTGGTCTGTAACATCCATTTCTTAGAACACAAATGCTGAATAATGATAAATAAATAACATCAAAATGTAAATAACAAACTCACACAAGAAAGAAAGAAACATAAAAACTGGTTGCAAAAAAAAAAAAAAAAAAAAAAAAAAAAAAAAAAAAAAAAAAAAAATTAAAAAAAAAAAAAGGAAGGAAAAAAAAACTCTGAAAATTTTCAATTGTAAATAATTTTTTTCTTTTCATTGTTTTTTTTTTTCTGAATGAGTTTTGCCTATAAAGATAGAGAAGAGAAAAAACAAACAAACAAAAAAAAAAAAAGAAGACATTAGTTTACGAAACATAGGAGGGATGAGCTCCTTCCTCTCATAGTTTTTGTTCCCAGCTTTTGATGGTTGATTGGCTGTTTTTTGCTTAATGACATATCAACCTTTGTGGGTTATCTAATGCCAAAGCTATCCTTGTAGAAGAACAGCAAGGATATTATTTAACCCATAGCAGGGGAGATAAGGGGGTTCGAACATTTCCCAAGGGGCATTAGTCCAAAGTGAATGTAATAGCGTGACTGGAGTTTGAACTCATTTTGAGACCAGAGTCCAGCTCTTTAGCCATTACACTACAGGGACAAACCCCCACCCACCCAACAGCTTTTGAGTTGTATTTTTGTGCCAACCCCAATTACCTGCTGAGAGATGAAGATTAGAGATTACAGTAAAGTCAACAGTTGGTGCGCAATTTATTTTTAGTTTACACTGGAAAAAAAAATTCCCAGACAATACACAAGTTTTAGTTTCAATCATTGAAAAAGTCAAGGTTTTTTTTTTTTTTTTTTTTTTTTGTAAAATGCAACAATTCTGGATGTGTTTTTCTGTTGTTGATTTAAATTTTTCTTTGAAAAAAATTTTTTTTTAATTTTTAAAACTTTTATTTGGGTGGTCTCTCTCCCCATAAAGTATGGCCAGATTTTTTCCCAGCCCTACACCGGAGATATATGCACATCCACCCTTCAAAAACAGTTTCTTTTTTATTTCTTTGCACCTAATTCACCCCTGGTAACACACACATATTTTTTAAGTTAGTCAGTTTATGATTTTGGCAGTCCTCAACGTGGTTTTAAGAAAATTTCTGCACCAATGCAAAAACCCCTTCCTTACATTAACAGGGAGTGGGAGGGTCAGATGTGAGGGAAAGGGAAGACAGATCCCAGGTGGGAAAAAAATAAAAAATTTTAAAAAATACAACCCCCATTTCTGTTACCAGCACCCAACTTCTTCCTTTTCTGTAAACAATGTTTGCAATGCATGTCGCAATCGCATTAAAAGAACAGCTTAGGAAAGGCTGAATACTGTAAACAATGCAAGTCAGATGTGAGTCACACAGTTATTTAAGTGGAGGGAAAAAAATTAAATGAGGGAGGAGTAGGAAATCTCTGAGTAGTAATCAACCAAAATAATTTCTCACTATAAACTCTAAACTTCAAATCTCACATCTTGATAAAATAGGGTATCAATCACTAAGCATCTGAAACAAATTTTACATCCCCAAACATTGAATTACCTCCCATACAGAGCTATAAAATTGACTATTTCTCTCCTGACAATGGATGTGTGTTAAGAAGAAAAAAAGGAAAAATTTGCCAACTAATTTCTTTAAAAATAAACCATATTTGACTGTTATATATATTAGGTATATCTTAAGTGTAATTGAATAGATTAAAATTAATAACATTGAATTTTTATTATATATATATATATATATATATATATATATATATATATATATATATAAAAATACACACACATTTTATATATATATATATATATATATACACAAACATACAGAGTGATTAAAAAGTAACTTGTAATTTTAGAATAAATTTATTTCTTGTAAAAGTTATAGTTAAGAAATAAATTATAATAATTTTGAAAGAGGGAGTTACTTTTCAAACACACACACACACATTTCCTTTCATCGGGTGACAATGTTAAGTTTGGTGATAGAGTGATTAATTGATTTTAACAGTATATTAACCCGTTTAGGGTTATTTTATGTCTAAAGGTTAAGAAATCATGTATATTGTGTATTTACATTTTAGTGGAGTTGTTTCTAAAGAATTTTTATCTTGTTTTAACAATATGTTTAAATCCTCTGGGAATGTGGTTGAATAATTAGTTTATATAGTATCAATCATGTTTAGGTTTTGTATAAACAAGTTTAAGTAGGGATATCAGTACAATGATTATTAGAGATGTAAGTTAATTTTTTGCAGTTTTTTTTTAAGGATATCATTTGGGGAACAAGTTTATGACTAAACCTTTACACTTAATTACACTGTTAAATATTTACTTAATTGAAACAATACAAGTATATCTAAGCTCTAATAAAGAGAGATAATTTCATATCTTAACAATTCGTGAAGAAGAGAATAAAATGTAGGAAGTTGAGAGAGAAAAAAAAAGCAAGTGAAAAAGAATCAAAGTTGGGTTAATTATATACACCCTTTTGCTCTAGTAAATCCTAAAGTGAATTTATTATAATGGAAATTCAACGTAAAAACATTCCATTTTTAATAAACCTTCATCGGGACTTTAAGATGGTGACAAATGTTTATTAAAACTGAAATGTTTTAGCATTGATATATAATTTGTCTTGCCTTATATTCTAATAAGACATTTTTTCCTCAAGTCTGTTTATGAAAAATGAGGCTTGACCAGAAAAGATGCAGTTTCTAAAATTAGATTCAAAATTATCTTTCCAAATTTTGGACATTCCTCTCATGCAAGAAATCAACTTTTTTTGGTAGTTCCTCAAAAGAAATTTAGCCATTTCCTCAATCAAAAGAAACAGAAAAGGACTTAATAAATACTCTCATCCCTGAAATAATCACACATAGTTTGCCTAGGGACATTTTTTTTGGTGATGAGTGCAGAAATCCAGTAGAATAGATCAGTTTTAAATTGTGTGTTTTTGTTTCACAAATTTCATTTCTTATGGAAAAAAAAAAAGTGTGAAAAAAATCTGAATATGAGACATGGTAAAAAAAAATACAAAGGAGGTAATTAAGTGTTTGGAATGCAAAATTTGTTTCAGACACTAAATGGATATAAAAAAGGATTCTTTTTCTTTTTACTTTCCTGAATAAATATCAATTGTGACAAAATGTCTTTTTTTTTTTTTTTTAAAACTATTCTTATCAGATACTTATGATGTACGACTATGCCTTTGAAGCAAAAATATTTTTGACTGTCATCAAAAACATGGAAATGTCATTTTTTTATACAAATCAAAAAAGATGTTTAGTTTTGTTTTTCACCCACCCCAAAATATGCTTAAAAAAAAAAAAAAAAAAACAACAACAAAAAAAACCCTAAGTTTTTTTTGCTGACAAATTGCTCAATAAGTAGGATTATTCGATCAAGATTAAGCACGGTTATAACCCCACCCCTGCTTTTTTCCAGGTTAACAATTACTGATTCTGAGAATCTCAAAAAAAAAAAAAAGCAGTTTTTTTGGGGGCTTATACTGAAAGGAATATCTAAACGCTGATTCAGTACAGAACTTAGAGGCCCACCTGGCATTTGCACTAGGTGGATGATTTAAAGTTAGTCACCTGGTCCCAACAGGCCTTCCTCCAGGTAATACCTGCTTATCAGGGTAAAGTTTATTGCTTGGCACCCCTCCTAAGGAAAATGATGAGGGTATCAAGCATTTCTTGTGATGCCCATGCATGAATCTCAATTCGTGTGTAACCCTCTCACTTCAAATCGGACTTGGTGGGAAATTTGATAAATCCCTTTAGTACTGAGAAAAGTGGACAGAGATGGGAGGGGGAGCCTTAGCTGATAAAGTTTAAGTCTGTTTAGAAGAGTTTCCAATGTGACATGACCAATATTAAGAATGATGTGATATGGTAATGGGTAAATAGATCTTATGACTTATCTGGGGTAGAGAGAGAGAGAGGGTGAAAAATAGAAAAAGTTCTAAAAATACTCATTAAAATAGAGAAGAAAAATAAAATTGAAAAAAAATAAAAAATAAATAAAAAAGTGTGGGAGGGGGGGAGAAAAACCCAATTCAAACTAGGCTACTTCTTGAACAATCACTTATCAGTTATCGGCTTCATTGGAACATCGTGATTATTATTGTCATCTTCATCTTCATCATCATCTTCCTCATCTACATCTGCTGATAAGACAACCCTTCGACCACCACCACCACCACCACCACCGCCGCCACCTCCGCCTACACCAGAGCTACTGGAGGTGGCCTCCACCAAACGCCTGTCCTCTGTTCCATTCATACTGCTCTCCTCCAGGCGAACCTCCCTCTTGTCAGCTTCCATTGCTTCATCTTCTTGACCATCACGTGGACAAGATAGTAAGGACAAAGATGTGATAGGCATTGAGGTGGTCGACAAAGGAAGGACTGGTTTGATGATGGTCGAAGGCATGACTGCCTTTTCCTCATCCTCTTCCAAACCACTGTCCATTTCCATGAGCAGCTGCCACTTATTGGATAGTGCCTTGGATGAGATCGCTGAAGATGCCCCTCCACTTGCAAAGGATGATTGATCCTTAGAGGATTTGACACCCCGGTGTACCTCAGGTTGCCTTTCGTCCCAACCTCGTCCATGCTTACTACTGGATTTGTTATCTGGGTGATGATGGTGAGGGTCAGCCCCACCTCCAGTTGAAGAAGACGAAGACCTTTTTGAGGGCTTCCGATTATCTTTGCTGTTTTTTGACCAGTCCTTACCACTGAAACCAGCACGATGGTATCGTTTGTTGTTGTTGTTCCCAGTGCTCTGTGCTTCCTCACGGTCTCGCCGACCGGCAGGGATATTTTCACCGTCATCATCATCGTCTTCATCTTCATCCATCTCTTGGTCCTCTCCAGCTTCGATAGTCGAAGCAAGAGAAGAGGGACCCATCAGCTCATCAATTTCAGCTGCGAGTCTTCGGCGACGTTCTCCTATCATCTCTTCGACAACTTTATTCGTTTCGGCCAGTCGACCCTCCGTAGCCGGAGTGTGGACTTTGGGTAAGTAAAAAATGCAAGGTTTGGTCTTTGTGCAAATAAAGTTGGTCAGTTTGCGTATTTCGGTCTCGCACTTTTCGTGCGTGGCCACCAATTCCATTTTTTGCTCAAGGAGACGAATTCGAGCTTGTTTTTCGCGTCGATTTTGAAACAAAAGTTCACGTTCCTTACGAATTTCGTCCCTCTCCTGTTGAGCTTTCTCTTCTAGTTTCAATTCTACCTGTTTACGTTGATCATGTTTGTCTTTTTTGTGTTTGGCTTCGTCTTTAAATTTCTGTAAAGTTCCCAACAGAAGACCAAACATTCTCTTATTTCGAGCCATACCACGTTCATCTTTACCCTGTGCATCTAACATGTCCTTTCGGGTGAGTGAATCCCTCGAGGTGGCTACCACTGACGAAGGGATCGAAGGTTTTCGAATCAGTTCATCCCCATCTCCACTTTCTTGGGAAGATCGACTGGGTCGAGGCCCAAGGCGACTAGCTATGTTGCCTCTTTTTTTGCGAACTGGACCCTGATCAGTATCGTTTACTAACCACTTCCCAAGCGTGGGTACACGCTTTCTGTTTCCCCGACTAACAAGAGGTTCCCCTCCTCCATTTCCACCTCGTTCATTAAACCCCAAAAGAATTCTTCTTTGTTGTCCAGACCTACCTAATTCAGTCGGGTCTCGCCCTGTTAGTTTTTTAATGTTCTCGTCCACATCTTTCAGACTCTCTTTCGTCTTTTCCAATTCCTGCTGCAAGGCGTTGAAACCGCGGACGAAGGCTGCCATGATTGCTGTTGCCAACTGCTAACTTGCTTGAATGAGTTCGGTGATAAACTCAAATCGCATCGTCCTCAGCACACGAAATCAGTCAATAAAAGAGAAAACAATCACAAATGAAGTAGCAACCGCCATTTTCACTACAGCGCCTCGCCCGGATGTAGTGATCACGTGTCAATAATTTCTCGCTACAACGAGATAATAAATATTTTAATTTTTTTATAAATTTCTGAAAGTACCCCCAAAACTTATTATTTTATTAGAAAAATTGTTATTAAGCAATTAAAAATTAAAAAATGTGCTCAATCTAGATGTCTTATGTTTATGTTTGTAACCCGAGTTAAAACTCCGAACGTCATGTTTGAATTCTGTTCACGGTATTAACCGATTTTGTCCGATGTTTAGGAAATTGATGTAAAAAAATTGAAACAAAAATTAAGCAACAACCTTTTAATTTGTTTAGATGTATATTTTACTTTGAGACAACTGTGAATTTTTAAATATAATTTTTCTGAAATAAATGAAAGCAGTTTGACCGGTTTCCGGGCCATGTGTTTTTTTTTCTCTTTTTGCGGTGGTCGGATTTGAACAAAATGTTGTTTATTTGCCAGCGAAGGTGTTTTCCTGTATTTTTATGAATTAAAATTCAGATATTAGAGTTATTTTAATATACAACGATTAATTTATCTCTCAGAATTATTTGGTCTTATTTATAATCGTCCTTTATATATATATATATATATATATATATATATTTAAAAAGTCTTGTTCTTGGTCGAAGATCATGACACACGTGTGTGTAAAGGAAGAAGAAACAAGACAGACATTTTGTTTATTTGTTAAAAGTAAAAACAATAACGACTGACTTCTGTCTGTAAATATCTAGATATTTTCGGCATATTTCGACATTTTCTCTTTTTCAAAATTGATTGATATTTATACCTATTAATTTAACTTGTCTTTTGTGGGGGTTTATCATTTTCCTGTGATTTTATTGAACAACGCAAAAAAAAAAAAAGAGAGAATAATGGTTTAAATTTTTTCGTCCAAATTATTCTAAATATAAAAATATTTTTCTTTGATCAAAAGCAAAAACAAAAAAATTTTAAAAATCAAAAAAATTTAAAACATGATTTCAATTCAACATCTTTCGTCATTTTGCTTTTTTTTTTTTTTGGCATTTAATATTTTTTTACTAGTTCAATTTATTTACTAAAAAATGTACTAAACAATAATTATTCTATTTTTAAGAATCTGACTGTCTGTCTGTTTGTCTGTCTCTCTCTATATATAATATAAATAAAAAAACATAAAATAAAAGTTGCATGAAAAGAGTGCTCAATACTAGCAGAGCATGTATAAACTTAAAAACATTAGATTTATAGGTACAATAAGTCTTCCATGTGGTTTGGTTTGGTTTTATGGCATATCAACCCTTGTAGGTTATTTAATGCCAAATCCATATTAAATATATGTGATTTGGTTTGGTTTAGTTTTATGGCATATCAACCCTTGTAGGTTATTTAATGCCAAATCCATATTAAATATATGTGATTTGGTTTGGTTTAGTTTTATGGCATATCAACCCTTGTAGGTTATTTAATGCCAAATCCATATTAAATATATGTGATTTGGTTTGGTTTGGTTTGGTTTTATGGCATATCAACCCTTGTAGGGTATTTAATGCCAAATCCATATTAAATATATGGGATTTGGTTTGGTTTGGTTTTATGGCATATCAACCCTTGTAGGGTATTTAATGCCAAATCCATATTAAATATATGTAATTTGGTTTGGTTTGGTTTTATGGCATATCAACCCTTGTAGGTTATTTAATGCCAAATCCATATTAAATATATGTGATTTGGTTTGGTTTGGTTTGGTTTTATGGCATATCAACCCTTGTAGGTTATTTAATGCCAAATCCATATTAAATATATGTGATTTGGTTTGGTTTTGGTTTTATGGCATATCAACCATTGTAGGTTATTTATTGCCAAATCCTCTTTATACATATATATTAAATATATATGGTTTGGTTCAGTTTGTTTTTATGGCATATCAATATTTATGGGTTACTTAATGCCAAATCTTCTTTATATACATATATATATATTAAACATGATTTGTAAATATATTTTGTCGATAACATTGTTAAATGAGCCTAAGCTCATTTTTTGGCACCCAATTAAATGGTTTCGAGTATTTCTATCAAACACAAATAATTTTATTTACTATTAATCATTTGTTTGCACACAGTTAAATGGTATCCACTATTGCTATGTATTTAACTATTCAATTAAATATCAGGGATTTGTTTATACACTGTTGAATGATCTATTTGATCCACGGATAGGACCCTATCAGCTGCTTCCACTCTGTGTCAGAGTGGTCCTGGGAGCAATAGCTATGAAGGAGCACTCAGGATTCCCCAAAGCTTCAAGACTGGAGCCTCACCATCAGATTGTTTTGTGTCATATACTTGTCACTTTTTGAGGGAGTCTTACCCCTCAGCAGAGATCTAGTGAATATATTCTTCAGCCCCAGCCTACTAGGCAGAAGTTTCATATGTTTTTCATTATCTTCAGGTTGTCATGTATATATATATATATATAAAGAAAAATTGATAACAAGGTAATCCAAGTAGATGGAGAGATTTATTGAGAAGCAAAGTTGACACTATAGCGTTTCGGTTCTACTGAACCATCATCAGGACCATGAGGGATGATATTAGTGATGTTAAATCAACAATGGATGTTTAAAAATGCAAAATACAAAAACCTAGGGGAAAATTTGTATAACAAGAAAAAGTTGGCTGTTTAATTAGTGAATCAGCGTTTGTTGTTTTAAATTACGTCATTTGACTTATTAGAAATATTGTCTAGAATTTATGTTCCGTTTGTTTATCGAGAAAGATTTCTAATCAAAAGGGAAGAAGAAAAAGAAAGACAAAAAGAAAAAGGGAAAACATGCAATTATGGTATATGTGGAATGTATTAACTAAAGATGGAATATATTATAGATATTTAAAATGGATTTACTCAAGTAAGGAGAAATATTATAAAAAAGCCCTGATGAGTATTGTTATCAATTTTTCTTTATATATTGTCATATTAAACTCCATTATTTACTTCATATATATATATATATATATAGGGTGTCTCAATACATATATATATATATATATATATAGGGTGTCACAATATTCATGGGACCCATATGAATGCTAATAACTCTGCTAATATTAATATTGCGTTCTTTTTTGTTTATGATATAACAGCAGAAATTTTTCCCAATATAAAGTTATAACACTAATCATGATAAATTATGAGGGAGTGTAATGATTAAAGAGCTAGCTTGTGACTTTGAAGTAAGTAAGTTCAAATGCCATGACTTTCACTTTTGAACTAATGCCCCTAGGGAAGGGTATGAACCCTCTAATCCCTTCAAATATGGGTTAAATAGTATCACTGCAATTCTACAATGGTTGCTTTGGCATAAAATAACCCACAAAGGTTGATTTGCCATTAAACAAAGATACCTAAAACAAATTTTATTCTGTTTATCAATATAACATATTTGTAATCTATTTCATCTAATTGTAGAGTTAATTATATAATCAGGGTCATTTACATGCACTCAAAACAGGCAAGAATTTTGCTTCCTTCAAAAAATTCCTCTTATTTATTGAATGACCTTTGTCTATATAATGTATATATTATTTTAACCATAAAATAAAATAAAATGGTAAAGACTCACATGTTGATTCAGGCTCACCTGAAGATTGAGTATGTGAAACTGAGAGAAGTGAGTTTTTACCCCATTTTATATTATTTTATTGTTAAAATACTGTGATGTTGCTCTATTTTTACTGAGCAGTTTGAATTACAATTATATATATATATATATATATGGGACAATTTTGGTAAATTCATCTACCAACTCCAACCTAAAACCAAAACACTTGTCAGGAATCTTGAAAGGATCCTGCTAAACTTATATAGGCAAAATGTGTCTTTATTATTGAGTCAAACATGCACACACACACACACACACACACATATAAATATATATGTGTGTGTCTGTGTGTGTCTGTGTGTGTGTGGGTGTAGTTGAGCAGCAGCCCTTCATTTAAGCATGTTTGATTAAAAAATAAAGACATTTTCTAATTTTATTAGAATCCTTTCAAGTTTCCTAACAAGTATTTTGGTTTTAGGTTGGAGTTAGTAGATGAATTTACCGACATTGTCCTGAGCACTTTCGGACCTTTCATAAGCCATCATCAGGGGTTGTTTGCAAGTGTAAAGAGTGTTGTTTTAAAAAAGTTTTTAGGTTTTTAATAACATTACAAAAATTACGTACACATATAGTTGGATTAAACTGAGATGCTGATGACATCAAAGAAAATTAATACGCTATGACTACAAATCCTTGAAGCCCTACATATAAAATCAAAAAACATAGAATTAATAGAATTAAGTTTGAAAATAGTGACAAGGTTTCGAAATGTCTTTAGTCCTTTTTTTTTAAATATTCTATTTTTCTTGATAATATTCTATTTCTGTTGATAGCGTTCTGTTTTAAATTCGTTCGATGTTATCAGCATCTCAGTTTAATCCAGCTAGATGTTTACATAATTTTTGCAATGTTATAAAAAACCTAAATACTCTAAAAAAAAAACAATCTTTACACTTGCAAACAACCCCTGATGATGGCCGATGAAAGGTCCAAAAGTGCTTGGGAAAATTTTGCTTGGTAAATTCATCTACCGACTCCAACCTAAAACCAAAACACTTGTCAGGAATCTTGAAAGGATCCTGATAAAATTATATAGGCAAAATGTGTCTTTATTATTTAGTCAAACATGTACACACACACGCACACACATATATATATATATATATATATATATATATGTTGTATACATATACATCTTCAGCATCACAACGACACAACAATAAAGACAGACGCAAGGACAAAGACGCAAGAAGACTTCTTTTCAAATATATTTACCCTCACTTTATTTGTAAGGTTTGCGTGTGAGAGGATGCTGGAGACCGAACGTAAACTTCATATTTTGACCCCACTGTTATGACCGTCATGTTATGTCTTTCTTGTTCTCTTAGATGCTCAACCAGAGGTCTTGGGGTCCACTCCATCGGGGCTTTTCCGAGGGCCCCCTCGGTCGGGTGTGGCCTTCCCTACCACATCTGGTCTCTAACTCTCTGGACGTCTGCTGGCAACTGCCCTGGGACCCAAACTCAACTGAGTTAAATAATAACTCAACGCCCACATGATCGCCTACTGGATCTTTGAATCAGATGTTTAATCGTCATCAAGTGGAAATATCTGTCATTCAGTTCAGAGGTTACTCTCTTCCGGTGCATCACTGTAGTGGCACAATGGGACCTTCACCTTGTCCCATATCATAAGCCTTAATCCGCCCACGCGATCTCTTTCGATTACTGGCCATTGGAATGTGTCACTTCCTTCCAGTGTATTACCTTGGAATAGTATTTTTGGGCCGGGTCGAAGGTCAAAATATAACATATATATATAGGGTTCAATGGGTAAATTGTTATCTAAATTATGCCAAAATGAAAATAACACTGACATCTCGCTTTATCAGTTATATTTACTAAGATTACATGAAAATATCTTGAAATACTATTGATTAAATTTATTCAAAGAAATTGCCACTGGGTTCAACAACAGCCTCCAGATGACTTTGGAATCGCTTGAAAGCCTTTCTGACATTCTCCTTATTTAAATTGGTCAATGCTGTCATTATCCCAGCCTTCAGATTATTTTTAGTGTTTTATGTAGTTTTTTTCAACTGCACCCCACATATAATAATCAAGGGGGATTGCGTCCTGGGAATTTAGGCAGCCGGATGTTAGGGGTGATGTGTTTGCAGAAAATTTCTGACTGTCGAGATGGGTTCTCTTGCTTGTGTAGCATAGCACAGAATTTTGTTGCCAGATATGAGGTCTTCCAGCTGTTACCCTCTCAATCCAGGTTATCCTATTTACCAACCCCTCTGCTCGGGCAGGATATGACACAAGGTCAATTTTTAAGCGGAGTTTAACAGGTTTTAATTCAGAGTTTTCCTTCTTCTAGACTAGTTGCCTAACCAAGGCTGAAGAACCTAGTCTGTCCTACTATTTACCCATAGCTGGAGGGAGAATAATTGGATTCATACCTTTCCCAAGGGTATTAGTGCTATGTGAAATGCAATCAGTCTCGTCCAGGATTTGAACTCATGTCGCCGTGTTCATTTCCTACGACGATAACAATTACACCACGGGCACCTCTCAATCCTGGTTATAACCAATTTCTCCAAGTACTTGATGCAAACCTCCGTGTTGAGTGTGAGGCCATGTGGGAAGATGATTGGAGGCATAACATCACTATTGCTTGTGACTACCCCAAACATCATGATTTGGACTGGGTATTTGCTTTTCATCACTTTCGGTATATCTTGTGGGGACAGAGCAAGCCAACAATTATTCTGTGAGTTGACTATCTGATCCTGGCAGACATTTTTCTCATCAGAGAAAAAGCAAAGTATGTTCAGTTGGAGGAGATGTTTAAGTTTGTTGAAAAGTTTTGAAGTGCTGTCTTTCCTCTCATTCTTCATTGCCTGTGATAAAAATTAGCCCTTTCTCATCTTGTATGAGAAATGCTGAATGTCTTCATGCACTAGTGGACTGATAAGAAACTCAGATGCTGCTATATCACTAGCTATAAACCTGATCATATTTACCAACCCCTCCGCTCGGGCAGGATATGACACAAGGTCAATTTTTAAGCGGAGTTTAACAGGTTTGAATTCAGAGTTTTCCTTCTTCTAGACTAGTTGCCTAACCAAGGCTGAAGAACCTAGTCTGCCCTACTATTTACCCATAGCTGGAGGGAGAATAATTGGATTCATACCTTTCCCAAGGGTATTAGTGCTATGTGAAATGCAATCAGTCAGGTCCAGGATTTGAACTCGTGTCGCCATGTCCATATCCTGCGACGATAACCATTACACCACGGGCACCTCCACTAGCTATAAACCTGATTGACTTTCTGGTATTTGTCCGAAAGCGAGCGTAATAGCACGACTGGAGTTCAAACTTGCTTAGTACAATTTCGCAGACCATCGCCTTAACCAAAAACCACAAGGACATACCCCCCTGTATGTATATGTGTGTATATATATATATATATATATATAACTAAGTAAAGTTGGCGACTGTAATCAAGGTCAACCCAAAGGCTCCCTTTTCCTTAGCTACTACACTGAGGTGTCGGGAAGGGTGATACTACTTTCTCTGGATTGTTCCACTTTACCCTTATATGTACCTTATAATGCTGAGTGTTAAGCAAGGGGGCATTAAATACTATTTTTTGAGTCTTTGGTATGACTCGACCTAGGATTGAACCCCGGTCTTCCAGGCCATTGGCAAACACTCTACCTATGCGGCCAATGAAATATACAAGCCCTTGAGAAGGGGGATAAAACTTACAGACAAGTAATTTCTATATTACGGTATTAGTCACTTGGCAACACTTTACTCAAAGACAACAGGATTTATCAGTTAAAATGATTTCATCATGTGTTAGTCTCATTTGAGTATCCATTCCTTCTTGTGTCTTCTGTGTTGTTTTCTAAGGAGGAATATATTTTATATAGAAGTCTTACAAATATGTCAGTGATCAACTTAAAATTTCTCCAGTCTATCGTTGCAAATAAGTTGATCAATTTTTGTGAGATTGCAATTTAACAGGATTACCTTTGTTAACTAACAAAGTTCTTAAATATAAACAATATAACAAAAGAAGGGTCAAACAAACATTGTAATGAAAAAAGATAATATTCACATTTATTTTCTTGCATACAAGAAACAGTAAAAAGTGTGTATAATATCTGACTAGGTTTCATCATCATCATCATGTCTCGTCATCAGTACGGATATCCATGACCTTCTCTTGCCACCCCTCCCTACTGTCTATCACTTCCAGCAGGTCCTCAGAGCTACATCCCGTACCTACACAGAGCTGCTGTATGTAGGTTCGAGCGGGTTGCCCTGCCTTTGCTCGGCCATGTGAAGGGGTCCACAAGAGTTCATCGCTTATGAGCTTGTCCCTACTTCTCCAGCAGTGTCCTGCATGTCTGGTTCATCTAATTTTGATAGTTTTCGTGATGGGTGGTTGGTGGCCGAACAGCTGCTGCTTTGTGGGATGTTGCCTCCAGGACTTGTTTAATATTGCTCACAGCATTTTTGTGTAGTTGCTGTCAAGCTTTTTCTCCATACATTTAGTTAGCGTCCATGTAGTGCATCCATATAGCACTATTGACACAACCGCTACTTGGAAGAAATTGCGTTTCATTTTATCAGTCTGGTCTGACTTCCATATGACCAATAGCCTATCAATAGCTGTCTATGCCTTTGCCAGTCGTGTGTTGATGTCTAGTTCAGTATATATACTTTTTTTGAGTTAGAAAGTTTCTTATAGCTGGAGTTCATTTACTTTATTATTGTGGGAAAAAAATTGTGAGAGAAGGCTATCTTACAATATAGAAAAAGAAGATAAGGTAAATAAAGTTGTTTTCATCTTTGCGTGCTGAAGAAATCATATTCTATTTTCTGGTTCTATTGGTATCTGGCGATGGTAGGTCTCTCTGATTTATCTTGGTACATTTGAGTGGCTTGTGCAGCATTTAACTGACTTTTCACTAAGCCAAGATGTGATACAAGGTCATCTTAAGTGTGACTATCTAAAAAAAAATATTTGGTCCCTTCAGCATTCCCTGTCTTGGGGCGCCTTAGGCACCAAGCTATTAACTCAGCCCTGCAAAGTAGGTATTGCCTGAAGGCTTTTTTGGACCAGACAAAGCACTCCGTACCAACCACCTGGGATGAGCCTGCGTGAGGGCATGGGTGGGTTGTGTCTTTTTTTTGCGTTTTTATTTTGCTGCTCATGTATACTTTTGGAAGGGTCCAAATTTAAGCAGGAAGTATTTTTATTGGTTGTTGATTTTATTAATGTTTCATGCTTTATTTTTGGGTATGTGTTCCGCTAATGCACAGAAGACTTACTTGGATCTTTTCTGACTTAGCTGTCACTGTTGTAGCAGAAGGAATTTTCGTATTTTGGTTTGGCGCGTAATTTAATTTGACGCATAATTTCACCCAATCAGGATGACTTATCCTATTCATCCCGGATCTCCTTTCCAGGCAGCAGAAATTGGGGAAGCTGCCAAACACAGTCCTTTTCGCAGAATGACTTGGTTCTGTATAGACGTCTACCATCTGCTCTCCAATAGCAGCAGCAGCAGCATCTTGGCACCATGAGGGAAACAGTCTAATTCATTGAACCCCCGTCTATTTTTAATAGACCAAGGGTTCACAGTTGAATATGGGTTAGATACATTCAATACGCCACACACAGGAACAACTTTATGTTACCCCCAAAATTAGCCATGTCGATTGCGATGCCGAATCCCGCTCCGACACCTAGCCCTTATTTCACCTCTGGGCCACATTTTCTGGAGACCACATGCTTCTCCCCGAAATAACCAGAAACACAAAATCATGGTGACTTCAACATTTATTTCCTCAAACAGCAAACATGACTTTTGCTCCATACGGCGAATATAATCCCTCACACGTCCAACAACACACGCTGCTATCTTGACTCTCTCATAACTCTATTTTGTCTCTTTACTTCTTTCCTTTCCCATGAGGCTTACAGCACAAACGCAAACTCTATATTCCATGCTGCCATTAAAACTATCATAAAAACATTTCGACATCTTGAAACTTCTCTCCTTTATAAACCTTACAAACTTAGCAAGGATATAAACACGCGCAAGAATACGTTTTTCGCCCCCCCCAAATAATAACATTCATTCCTCTCACTAAACAGTGTTCTCATCCGGTTCAGCATATTTCATGCTCTAACACCTTTAGATAAATGAAAAATAGATCATCTTTCAAGATGAACAATACTTTTATTCTATTTGTTCAAAAATGAAAATTAGGAGCAAATTCAAATTTGAATTTTTTCTGCAGAGAAGGCTTGAGTTTATCTTGCCCCAATGCATTTTTTTGAGGTGGGTGGTGGAAAGGCAGGAATCCATTTTTCCCTGCACACTGTTCCATTGCCAGCATGTCTCATCACTGGTGTACAGTATATACTTACTCAACACCTCTGCCACAGGCAGGATGTAACTGCTGATTTGAATTCAGTTTTTCTTCTCCAAGATTAGTTGCCTAATTTATAGCGGTTTCGGGAAATTTGTTATTTTCCCGAACACTATATTTTTTTGGCACACAAATGAATTACGAAACTTTTCTTTAACAACACAACAAGGAAAACTTTTTATTTGCAGCTTTGAATATGGTTTGTTCTTGGTGCTGCAAGACTCGTGGTGTTTCGGCTTGTTAGTGTTGGAGACGAAATGGCTTAGCGGGATGTTGAGATGGCAGCGTGTTGTTGGACGTGTGAGGGATGTGTTTAAAGTCACCGTGTAGTTTTGTATCTGGTTTTTGGAGGAGAGTCTGCGATATCTCCATGTTGTCGAGAGCGGGGTTACGCTTGGATCAACATAGTCAATTTTTGGGGTGACATGAAGTGGTGCCTGTGGAAGGCATGCTGAATGTTTCTAATTTATGTTCAACTGGGATTCCTGATAAATTAGATGGTTCCCTCGTTGGGTGTCCATGTTGCTGCTGCTAGTGTTAAAGCCACAGTGAGATGTCCACACTGGGTGGCTTGTTTAGCTAAAAAAGCATCACTAAGCTGGGACGACCAGAGGCACGTCTGTTCTGGTCGCCGTCTCAAGCCGAAGAGAGTGTTTGGTTGCTCACCCGTTTTGCTAGCCGGAAAGGAAGGTCTGGGCTGAATAGGATAAGTCATCCTGATTGGGTGAAATTCAGTGTTGAATTAAATTGCGCGCCAAAACAAAATACGAGATTTTCCTCTTCTCTACACATAGCTAGAGAAGAACTGATAGATTCATGCCTTTTCGAAGAGCATTTGGGTAAATCGAAATGCAAACAACCTCATCCAGGATTTGAACTGCAATTGCTGTTTTCATTTCATGCAATAAATACTCTTATGATAAACGCACCTCCACAGGCATACTGTAATGTTTAATCTAGAAGAGAGTGGTTGAGTGAGCACTTGAGCAAACCACTCTCCCCTAATTGACTCATCTATCCAGGTAATGACAACACAGTCAACCTTCAGAAAATACAGTACGCACAGATAGGAATTGTTGATGGGAAAAACTCATTTCATGATTAAAAAAAAGTTATTTGAAAATATCCGTATTGCTGAAAATAAAGGAAAAAAAGTTTTTTCTCATTCTTAATTTTGGAGGAAATCTCATAAAATCCAGTAAACTTTAACCCCCCTCCCCCAAGAAAAAAAGAACTAACAAACAAAAAACCAACATACCAAACAAAACAAAACAAAACAGACAAGCCTTATCCAATAATTAGATACGAAAATACAGAAAGAAACTTAGAGAAAAGTCAAGTAGCTTTGCTCGTTTTCCACGTGTTTTTCTCAAAATGGCTGACCTTTCATTTTGCTGGTGTCTAAATTGACTTGCTGAAGGTTATATTTTACTTTTTTGTGGTAAACTATTTTTTTTTCTTTATGTCGGATGAAAGAGGCTTTTCATTGTCTAATTAATTTTTGAAAATAGCTTTTTAAGATTTAAATGCTTTAAATAATTTTGTATCATTGTTTATTTTTACTTCTTATAACAATTTTAAACATTTTTTGTATGTTATTGCTTTACCGTTTTTGAAAAATTGCAATACGAACTGTGGTAGTAAATTATATATTTCTGTAATTCCCTGCTGGATACTAATTATCTAAGTCGTAGGACATATAAAAGATATAAATTCAACTGAACAAAAATCGGGTCCAGATAATATACTCATTCGTAAAAATGGAACATTTCTTTGAAAGAAAATGACATCGAAAGGTTTAAGAAAATTAATCAAACGTTAGTTGATTGACTTAAAAATTACGCGGTCAGTAATAAAGTTATAGTAAAAAGTCACAATTTATGGTGGCTGGTTAGGGCAAAAATTTTGTTGAGAAAAACAAATATATTCAATGTAGAAAAAGGATCATACAAACGTTTTTTTTTAAATTCGAGTGAGACGAGAGGGATTTTTCGGGTTTTGAATTATAATTGTTGTACGAATAATTTTTGAATCCAGGTAAAAAAAAAAAAAAAGTTGTTGGAGGTGGGGGGCAGATATTTAACCAAAAGTGTTTGGTTAAATATCTGCCCCCACCTCCAACAACTTTTTTTTTTCTGCCCCCACCTCCAACAACTTTTTTTTTTTTTTTTTTTTTTACCTGGATTCAAAAATTATTCGTACAACAATTATAATTTTTATAAGAAAGCCGAAAATTTATTTTAAAGTTCTGATGAATAACAATTTACAATGTTACATTGATATTTGGGTTTTTTCGTTGCCTCTGAAAATTATGACGATACTCAAACAAAAGGTAAAAATCTGCACTTTCACAGGTTTAAATTCACGGGGTGGGGAGATTCACAAAATTCTTTATTATTATTTGAACTAATTTGACTCTGTTATACCACCCCCCCTGGTAACTGGTCCAGTGTTCGCCAATTGTCAGAGAGACCGGGGTTCAATCCCAGGTCGAGTCATACCAAAGACTCAAAAAATGGTACTTGATGCTGCCTTGCTTAACACTCAGCTCTATAAGGTAAGGATCAAGGGTAAAGTGGAGCAATCCAGGGAGTAGAGTAGCACCCTCCCTTACACTTCGGTGTAGTAGCTATTGAAAAGGGAGCCTTTGGTTCACCCTCGACTATGGTTGCCAACTTTACTTACTTTATACCCCTGGTTATTGGTTAAATAATATCACTGCTGTTATTCTATAAGGATGTAGAAGTAAATAACCCATGAAGGTTGATGTGCCATTTAACAAAGTAACCAGAACCAATAATAATACCCTTGGGGAATATATGAACCCCCCCTTATCCTTCCAGCTATGAGTTAAATAGTATCACTACTGTTCTTTAAAGACGGCCCTGACATTAAATAACCCATGAAGGTTGATATGCCATTAAACAAACAAATCAAACCAGACAGGTCGAGTTTTTTAATGCTTTTTTCTCCATTGAATTAGAATATAAAAGTCACCCCCCATAAAATATAAAATGATTATTTGGAAAAATAAAAATATTGTAGCGAGATTGAGGGTCAAATTAGTTCAAATCATGAAGAAAAAAAGATACTTCTTGAAAATTTTGTTTACACATTGAACTTGAATGAATTCTTGTGTTGAATAATACCCATCAAAAACCACTTACACATAGAGATAGACAAATATATCGTACCAGTCTACATTTTTATATAATATTCAGGTTCTATTAGTGGTAGGGATTACTTTTGGACTTTAGTATAAAAATACAAGCAGTAATTTTTCTTGTTTTTGACATGATTGCTAATTGGAACCCTATCCTAAAAAATATATCCCAGTCAAGTGCAGGTACTATGACTAGGATAATATATTGATAATGCATTATATACTGATATATAAAATGGGTTGTCCTCATAATGTAAAGATTAATGTGCTGGACTGTAACATGATAGTAGGTGAGTTCAATTTCAAATTGTGCTATTACATTCATTTTTGGACATGGGGAAGGTGTAAACTTCTTTATCCTATCTCGAGCAATGGGTTAAGTAATACTACCACCACTGTCCTTCAATAAGGATAGCTTTGGTATTAAATAATCCACAAAGCTTGATATGTCATTAAACAAAAAAAACAATATATAATACTGAGATCCATATATAATATATATATGTGTGGCTAAGATGGTTGCAGTCCTGTTGGTAGGGCTTAGAATATGCTGACAGTATTCCCTGCAGAGGGGTAAGACCCCCACAAAGGGGTTTTTCTGAGTATGACCCCAAAAATTGCATCGGATAGGCTCCAATTCTGGGAAGTGTAGATTACTTCTTTATTGCAATTACTTCCAGGTTAAAGTGGACCTGGAATCGTAGTACCTGTTAAAAATAGATCTGTTTGAAAATTAACTGTAATACATAGGAATACTTGATACCGTATAATTGTCTGCCAGTCCAGTTGGCTGGGGCTGTAGAATACACTGACTGCTTCTCTGCAGAGACGTAAGCCCCCCCCCCAACGAGTGTCCTGGATATGAACACTAAACAATTTGATGGTGAAGTTCCAGTAAACTTTGGGGAATGCAGAGTACCCTTTCATTGCCATTATTCTCAGGTCCACTCTGGCCTGGAGTGGTAGCACCATATAAGGATCCTATCTATGGGTTAAATAGAACTAAATTGGGGTTTCAAGAATTTACTGTTTTTGCATTTAAACTCCGTATTTATGCTGAACTGAATTGTTTAAGATAGAACTGTTTTGACATCTAAACTTTGTACTTATGCTAAACTGAATTATCTGAAATAAAACTGTTTTTATGTTTAACTCTGTATTGCTCAGTCGGCTGGGGCTGTAGAATACATAGACTGCACCTCTGCAGAGGGGTAAGACCCACCCACCCCAACGAGTATCATGGATATGACACTAAACAATCTGATGGGTTAAATAGAACTAAACTGCATACTAATGCTAAAATAAATTGTTTGAATTAGAACTGTTTGACTAAACTGAATTGCTTGAAATAGAAATGTTTTTGACAATTTAACTGTGTACTCATGCTAAATTGAATTGTTTGAAATAGAACTGATTATTTGTGTAAAAATGGATTTGGCATTAAATAACCTAGAAATGTTGATATGCTCTTAAATCCAACCAATCAACCAACTTGCATAAATTATTAATTTTAGATAGGAATGCAACTCTATGTAAACAAAGGCTTTTATTCTGTAAAAATAATATTTTAAATATGTTCAATGTCATTAGCATCTTAGTTTCATTCAATTTTGCATTTATTTGATTTTATAATGTTATAAAAAACTTAAAAATTAAAAGAATCCCCCCCAAACCCCACTCTTTACACTTGCAAACCACCCCTGATGATGACCCATGAAAGGTCTGAAAGCACTTGGGACAATTTTAGTAAATTCATCTACCAATTCCAACCTAAAACCAAGACACTTGTCAGGAACTTGAAAGGATCCCTAATAAGTTTTTATATATATATATATATATATATATATATATATATATATATATATATAACTAATTTCTTTCAGCAATTTATTAGGTATAATGTATTTTTGATTTTTTTTTTTGCAGGTTTTATTTGAATGCAAAAGGAGGAAATTTCTTTCAATGATGTTTCTCTCCAAAATTTGCTCCTCGCTCTTCCGACAACCATTTACCAGGATTCTTGGCCAGTCTCCGTTAATGGCTGATGGTCAGCCTGTCATAAAATGCACCCTTTCACCTTTGTCTAGTATTTTGACCCAGAATTATTCCAGTTCTACAAAACCAACTGGAAAATATGAAACTCCTTCACCTTACAAGATTCCCAAACCAAAAAAATATGGATATGAGACAAAATATTTCACAGGAGGTAAGAAACAGTAAAACTGACACAAATATTCAAACGTTTTTAATGTCATGTGCAAGTTTTTGATTTTTTTTTTTTTTAATGTTTGGCCTTAATTGATGAAGAGACAAACATCATATAACAGTAGCACCTTGTTATCAACAGTAAATATGTTTCAAAATGCATTTTTCAACTTCCTTGAATTTTTTTATCCAAAGATGCTATTGAACTATATATGTATATACACAAAATGTTCCAAAAGATACTTTATATATATATATATATATATATAAAATCAGTAAATATGTATATTAGTTTTTATATATATTTAATGGCATAGAAGCTTGTTTGTGACTACTGGTTTCATGCCGTCTTATAAATTGCCACAAAATCATGAAGTGAGATAGTGACAACCAACAGTTATAATATATTTATATATATAAGGAAGTGTCAACAAAAGAAACGAAAAGCTAGGCACAATTTCAAAAAACCCCGTTTAAATTCATCAAGAAATTGTTTGAGGGAGAGAAAAATGGGGTCCTTAATATACTGAAAGAGGACTTAGAAGCACACCTCCAGAAAAAATATACTGACCCACTCACCGACACTCTGTTGAGGCGTCTTAATGAACCCAATCACCCACATCCCCCGGAAGAAAAATTTGACGATTCACCTTTGAAACTAGGGTGTCCTCGTGGTGTAATGGTTAAAGCGATGCACTGCGGAATCGTAGTACGCGAGTTCGTACTCCAGTCGCGCTATTACGTTCACTTTCGGGCAAATACCCTTGGGAAAGGTATGAACCCCCTTATTCTCCCTCCAGCTATGGGTAAAATAGTAGGACGGACTAGGTTCTTCAGCTTTGGTGAGGCAACTAGTCTAGGAGAAGGAAAACTCTGAATTCAAACCTGTTAAACTCCGCTTAAAAATTGACCTTGTGTCATATCCTGCCCGAGCGGAGGGGTTGGTAAATAGTACCTTTGAAACTAGGTGAAATAAAAGACTTTGTCAGAAAAGCTCGAGCAAAGAGTTCACTGGGGATTAACGGCATTTCATATAAGCTCTACAAAAGATGCCCTAAAATATTAGCACTTTTTTTGGAAGCTTTTATGAGAAGCTTATACAAAGAAATTTATTGCGGATAATTGGGGATTAGCAGATGGAATCCACATACCAAAAGAAAAAGACTCCAGAAAAATAGAACAGTTTTGACCAATTTCATTACTCAACGTAGAAGGTAAGATCTTTTTCGGTGTCATTGCGAAGAGGATGACAAGATTCGTGATAAGCAACGGGTATGTCAATGCATCAATCCAAAAGGCTGGAGTTCTTGGCTTTCCAGGTTGTATTGAACATACCACTATGTTGTGGGTTCGAATAAAAAAGGCGAAAAATAATAAAACCGAACTCCATGTCATTTGGTTAGATCTAGAAAATGCATATGGCTCAGTAAGACACCAACTACTTGAGAAAGCAATGGAGTTTTTTAGATTCCAGAGGACATTAAAAACCTCATATCAACGTAGTTTAAACATACTCAAGTGAGGTTTTCTAATAATAAATATTCAATTAACTGGCAAAAGTTGAATATTGGCATCATGATGGGTTGTGTTCTCTCTCCACTACTTTTCGTATTGGTAATGGAGATGATATTACGTAGTGCCGATGTCAACACCAATCAAATAACCGGTCCATATATGAAGGCTTTTATGGATGATGTAACTCTAATTGCAGAATCCAGATCACACATGGAACAACTGGTGACCTGCCTCCAAGGGCTCTTCAAATGGGCGGCTATGAAAATAAAGCCTTCAAAGTACCAAAGTTTATCGCTACTGAAAGGAAACTGCAAAGAAATAAAGTTTTCTGTCAATGGAAACAAAATCCCTACGATCTGTGAAAAAAGTGTTAAGAGTCTCGGTCGCTGCTAGTCCCTACCATTTACTGATCGACATCGTTGGCAGGACCTAAAAAAACAGCTACAAGAAGGTTTACACTCCATTGATAAATGTGACCTTATGAACAAAGATAAAATATGTTGCATTTCATTTGGATTAATTCCTAAATTAGCATGGCCAATGCAGATATATGAGGTATCACTTACAAAAGTTGAAACAATGGAGCGGTTAATCAGTAAATCTATAAAAAAATGGTTGGGAGTACCTAACTCCTTAAACGTGGCACTATATGGTTCATCAACAAAACTAAAACTTCCAACGTTGTCACTTGTTGAGGAATATAAATTAGGAAAAGCACAACTCTTCCAAATGTTGCATGACTCTCGCGACCCTCAGGTGAAGAATGCCCAGCCTTCTGTGATAACCGGTCAGAAATGAAGGCAAAAATAGCTGTTGAGAATGCTGAATCGGCCCTCAGGATGAAAGAAATAATTGGCATTGTGGCAAATGGAAAAGCAGGTCTAGGCCTACATCCACAGCGTTGGTGGTCCAAAGAATCCACCGCAAACAGAAGAAAAATGGTGTTGGAAGAAATTCATCATCTTGAGGAAGTTAGGTGTTTTGCTACAGCTGTAGGACAAAGGAAACAGGGCGCATGGACTAAGTGGGAGAATTCAAAAGACAGAGCTGTCACATGGAGAGACCCCAAGCACATGGAACCAAAGAAATTAAGTTTCCTCATCAAAGCAGTTTACGACGTTTTACCAACACCAGTCAACCTTCATGCTTGGGGGTTAACTACTTACGACCGTTGCAGAACATCTGGGAAAACTGCAAGCCTCAAACATATTCTCACTGGATGTAAGTACACTTTAAGAAGCTATACTTGGAGATTTTTTCTGAGGTTTCAAAAACATGTGAGACTGCCAATAAAGCTCTAAATATTATCAACAACAGAGCAATTCAGTTCGTTAAAGAAGGAAATATTTCGAAAATTGTACATGAAAATATGCGTAAACCAACATTGCTTGAGGGCTGTACGGACTGGCACGTCGCAACCAATTTAAAACATAACTTCATATTTCCAACTGAAATAGTGTTAACGACAAAGCGTCCAGATATTGTCATTTGGTCCATTAAAGCAAAAAAAGTTTTCGTTATTGAGTTAATGGTCCCTTTTGAAGAAAATTTCGACTGGGCACATCAGCATAAGTCGTAAAAATATGAGGATCTGCAAGAACAATGTGTCAGAAATGGCTGGATAATGAATGTATTTCCTATCAAAGTTGGATGCAGAGGTTTTCTCGACTAATCTTGGACTTCCTCCATCAGACAAGAGGAAATACATGGAAAAGATCCAAGATAAGGCTCTAACTGCATCAGCGTGGATCTGGCAATCCCACAGAGCGACAACAATCTGACAAAGTCTGGTGGTGTTGTGCGATACTGGTGGGGTGGTCTGGGCTAGTGGTAATGATGCTTCGGCCCTGAAACCATGCCTGAACCCTGAGTCATCATCTGATGAAGGCTTTATTAGAAGCAATGCTGTTGTATAAACATCAGTTATTGTATGATACCTACTATATAAAACAGCTGTAATTAACTTTCGTCATAATGCAATGATGATGATAATTTGTTCCTTAATTAAAATCATCGCTACACAAAAAGAATTTTTTTATTTGCCCAAACTCCTGTCTATCCTGCGATGTCCGGAAAAATCGCTACACTTATACTTAGGAGATAACCTCAAATCTGATGCGAGACACATGTAACATCACACACGCACACACACACACATACTAATGATCACGTATATGACTACACACAATAATACGCAAATATAATCTACTCACACACACGCAAAAAGATTTATATCCAATCTCAAGGTAAACATTCGTCTAACAGTATTTTTCAATTTTTTGTTTTCTCCAATGTCGTAATAAAGACAACATGAAACCAGTGGTCGCAGATGAACATCTATGGTATTAAATATATATAAAAACTAATACATATTTATTTATTTATTATTATTATTATATAGATATATATATGAGTCATTCAAAAATATAGGTCCCCCACAACGAGTGTCCTGGATATGACACTAAACAATCTGATGGTGAGGTTCCAGTGATGCTGGAGCTTTGGGGAATGTGGAGTACCTCTTCATTGCCATTGCTCTCAGGTCCACTCTGGCCTGGCGTGGTTGAAACTGAATTGTTTGATTAAACTGAATAGCTTGAAATAGAAACGTTTTTTGACAATTAAACTGTACTTACGTTTAAACTGTGTGCTTAGGCTAAACTGAATTATTTGAAATAGAACTTATCTGATCAACCGACTGATCATGCCAACCTTATCACCTATATGATTGTCTTGACTACATTCTTCAAATGGCTCTAGTGGCAAACAAGTTCCCAAAACCTAATTTTATCTTAAAGAGACTAGAAGTCAATGGATGAATGTCACTTGCACTGAAATAGCAATACTTGAAACCTTTTAAACTGTGTGCAAACAAATAATTCACCCTGTTGGCTGGAGCTGTAGAATATGCTGACTGCACCTCTGCAGAGGGGGTAAGAACCCCTCCTTTCCAGTGACTGTCCTGGGTATGAAACTAAACCATTGGATGTGGAGTACCCCTTCATTACCATTACTTCCAGGTCCACTCTGACCCAGAGTGTTGATACCTGTTTGGGTCCCATCTATGAGTCAAATCGAACTGTTCAATCATTTTCTCTATTTGAAATCATTTAACTGTGTGCAAACAAATGATCAATATTAAATAGAAATATTCCAAATTATTAGGGGAGCCCTTGTGCTGGACTGCGGCCTCAAATTTAGTGAGTTTGGACTCCAGTCATGCTATTATGTTGACTTTTGTACTAATCCTCTTGGGAAAAGTAGGGACCCCTTTATCCATCTCCCCCACTCCCAGTTATTGGTTAAATAGATGCTGTTCTACAAAGATGGTGTTGACATTAAATAAACCACAAAGTTTAATATGTCATTAAACAGAAACTGAAATGGAAGGGTTGATGTGTCATTAAATCAAATTACCTAACCTAACACACACACACATATATATATATGTGACCGGTTTGTTGTTTTTATTAAAGAAAGTATATATATATATATATATATATATATATAAATATTATAATATATATATATATATATATATAAATATTATAATATATATATATATATATATATATAAATATTATAATATATATATATATATATATATATAAATATTATAATATATATATATATATATATATATATATATATATATAAATATTATAATATATATATATATATATATAAATATTATAATATATATATATATATATATATATATATATAAAGATTGTAGTGTGTGTTGGGCCATTGGTCTAATGTGTAGAGTGTTTGCCAATGGTCTGGAAGACTGTGTTCAATCCCAGATTGAGTCATACCAAAGACTTAAAAAAATGGTACTTGATGCCACCTTGCTTAATACTCAGCATTATAAAGTAAGGATCAAGGGTAAAGTGGTGCAATCCAGGGAATAGCGTAGTGCCCTCCCCTACACCACAGTGTGGAAGCTATTGAAAAGGTAACCTTTGGGTCACCCTCGACTAAGGTCGACTCGAATAATATATATATAATGTGTGTGTGTCCACTGATTTTCACTGGGAAATTGATATCCTATTTTAAAAACAGTTAAAATAAAAGAAAAAAAATTCTTGATTTTTTAATTTTTATTAGGAAGTTATTTTATTTATTCTAGCCTATAAGTCCATTAAACAGAACACTTCTGAGATGGAGTATTATTATTCTATGACTGATTCAGATTTTTGTATGATTGTCTTTGTTGTTTTTATCATTACATTGTGATCAGTGCATTCTCTCATTTTCTTTGATTGTATATTATATAGAGTGGTGTACAAGTCAACCTTTGAAATCTGAAAAAATTCTCTATGAAACTCAAGGTTCACTTAAATGGCAGAGCTAAAATTCAGATTCGTCAACCAGTAGAAAAATACTCTAAACAATCAATACACACCATTTTAGTGTAACTCCAAAAGAATGCCACAAACATTTCCAATTTAAATTATTTTTTTAACAAATTAACACAGAAATTGATATAAAATAATAAAACTGTAATACAAATTAGGTATTATATTAATGTTATATTACACGGAGTTTATAACAATTGATGAACTGATAGTAAATACTAAATGGAATGTCATCGTAGCCTACTCTATGTTAGGGCGGGGTCAACCACTACAGCAGATATTGGGCTAAACCAGAATTTTGAGCTGAAAATCTTGAGGTTGACCTCTACAGCAGATATTGGGCTAAACCAGAATTTTGAGCTGAAAATCTTGAGGTTGACCTCTACAGCAGATATTGGGCTAAACCAGAATTTTGAGCTGAAAATCTTGAGGTTGACCTCTACAGCAGATATTGGGCTAAACCAGAATTTTGAGCTGAAAATCTTGAGGTTGACCTCTACAGCAGATATTGGGCTAAACCAGAATTTTGAGCTGAAAATTTTGAGGTTGACCTCTACAGAAGATATTGTGTTAAACCAGAATTTTGAGCTGAAAATCTTGAGGTTGACCTCTACAGCAGATATTGTGTTAAACCAGAATTTTGAGCTGAAAATCTTGAGGTTGACCTCTACAGCAGATATTGGGCTAAACCAGAATTTTGAGCTGAAAATCTTGAGGTTGACCTCTACAGCAGATATTGGGCTAAACCAGAATTTTGAGCTGAAAATTTTGAGGTTGACCTCTACAGAAGATATTGTGTTAAACCAGAATTTTGAGCTGAAAATCTTGAGGTTGACCTCTACAGCAGATATTGTGTTAAACCAGAATTTTGAGCTGAAAATCTTGAGGTTGACTTATATGCTAGATTGACTTGCATGCCACAATTTATGGTAATCTTTGAATTTTGAATATTCTTCATTTTGTCGATGCCAAAACAAAAATCCTGATTTTGTATGCATTATTCTAATGGATGATTCAAATTTTTGTATTTACACAAAATTCAAATATTTATTTATTTTGCTTGTTTTTTTTTTTGTGTTGTTTTCTTTCTCTCAGGTTTGTTGCCTCGAGTTTCAACTGATACTGAAATAAAATATAAACCACCCTACAAAGTCAAAGATGTTTGGAATAAAGAAAAAGCCTTGTTTGGACAGAATGACTATATTGGTATGTGTGAAAAGAAGCACTTGTTATTTTTATGGGGAAGTGACTATTTTCATTATTTCTTTGTCTGACGATGCAGATCTCTAATATTTAAAAAAATGTTGGGTCTGCTGAAATAAAAATTATTACAAAAAATATGAGTAATTTTTTAAGGTTTTTCTTTTATATGGTGTATATATATATAGTACGATTTGATGGAGACTCAAACTTGGTTAAGTTGTCATAATAAATTTATTTTGGCGGAAGATATTACTATACTCCCCATCTCGTCAGATGACTTTTTACATGCTTCTCTCGAAGTTGCAGAGTAGCAAATGTGGAGTTACAGTTCGTATTCAGAAGATAAAATAAAAGAATAAAAATAAAATAAAAAAAATAAGAATAAAAATGGAAATCAAATTACAAATTATATAAATTTATTTCAGTCTTTGGATGCTGACTGGATATTTTAAATATATATATATATATATATATATATATATATATATATATATATAAGACCTGTCATTAAATAACCTGCAAAGGTTGATATACCTTAAAATCCAGACAATCAATCTTTGGCTTATGTAATGTTTAATAGATGGAATCTTTTAAATATCCTGTCTCTTTTGGAAATTTTTTGCAGCTGGTACTTGGATTCTCATCTATTTTATACTTCCGAGATTCATTTCCAGGATTAAGTCATTACTCTTTAAAGTGCTTTAACCCTTTCATCTTCCCTTTGCTCTTTGAGTGTCATCTCTGTACTGATTAACTCTTACTAACGTGTGGAGGAGGAGGAGGAGAAGGGAAAATTAAAGTACCTCTGGTGTATTGGTGCAACAGGATCAAAGGGATAAACTAATTTTGGTCAGATATTGTTTTAATTCCTTCGTATTTCTGAATTCTGTGAGCAAGTTCTGTGGCTCTGAGGTCCAGTTTAAAATAATGCCTCAAAATTACCAGGATCTATATATCCATCATTTTAACATTTGAAATAAAAAGTTTCCAGCTGAATAGTACAGTCATATATTGTTTTAATTCTTTAAACTTTCTGTGAGCAGCTTCTGTAGCTCTGAGGTCCAGTTTAAAATAATGCCTTAAAATTCCTTGGATCTTTATTCTCGAATCCATCATTTTGATATCTGAAACAAAAAAGTCCAGCTGAATAGTATTGATAAGGAATTTCTCTCTCTCTCTCTCTATATATATATATGTATATAGTTGCTATGTTTGTCTGTTTCTTTGTCTGGGTTCAGTTTCTGCATGAACTTATGTTGCCAAAACAACCACTTCTACTTTGTAACTTGATAAAAGTTACCAATTTTTTTTTTTTTTATGATGGATTCAGTTAATTTGCATATTTTACTTAATAAAAAAAAACACAAGTTAAAAAAATCCTTAAAAATGAATAACTGGTTTAGAATTTATTTTCTATCATATCTTTTAGTAACCTGGTTTTTTTTTTGATAAGCAATTGTTTTATTGATAACTTATCAATACTATAGTTTAGCTAGTATCATAACAATATAGTGGGTGGGTGTCCTTGTGGTGTAATGGTTAAAGCGACAGACAGTGGAATTGTAGTGAGTTCAAACTCCAGTCGTACTATTACGTTCACTTTTGGACAAATACCCTTGGGAAAAGTATGAACCCCCTAATCCTTCCAGCTATGAGTTAAATAGCTTCACTGCTGTTCTTTTAGAAGGATAGCTTTGGCATTATTTAACCCAACCGGTTGATATGCCATTAAATAAAGAAATCTAAACAATATATCATAATAATAATATAGTGAAAAATTTCCAATTTGTGAATTAAACTTTGATGTAAAAATCTAAAAAAGAAAAATTCTTGGGTAAGTCAATGATAAAACAAAGAAAAATAATACGAGGATGAGTCAAAAGTTTTGCAATATTTTGGAAGTATGTGAAACACAATTTAAGCACTGTGGATGTTTTTGCTAAGGTTATGAAGGTGACAGACCATACTGGACTGTGGTATACCAAACTTACTTGATACTCTTAGAGTATGACTGACTAGATTTGTCTCTATGATTAGAGCACGGTCTTAAAAGCCACTATTTTAGGCCTGACTAAACCTTACCTGATGTCGGTTCTTGTAACCTGAGTGAAATGTTTTGGTTTGGTTTCTTTGTTTATAAGGGCATATCAACCTTTGTAGGTTATTTAATGCCAAAGCCATTGTCCTAGAAGAACAGTAGTGGTACTATTTCACCCATAGCTGAGAGGATAAGAAGGTTCATACCTTTCCCAAAGGTATTTGCCTGAAAGTGAACTTAATAACATGACTGGAGTACGAACTCACTTACTACAATTCCGCAGTCCATCGCTTTAACCATTACACCACGAGGACACCCCCCCCGAAATTTCTTGAACCACCTGGTTACTGTATTGTGATCAACTATGCTGTCACTTATTGCTCATCAAATGTTTTTGGTTTCGTCCGTGGTGTTAGAACCTAGTCTGAACACGTAAGGCCTAAGTTCCTAAATTAGACTTCAGTGCATGTTCATCTGTGCAACATTTAAATCATAGACAGAATGAAACAATGCACAACATGTCAGCACACCAACTACCATAATACTACCAAGCACAATGAGTACCTTCCACAGCTCAAACTACTTTGGCTGCATAAACTAGCACATCACAAAATATTGCAAAGCTTTTGGCTCACTCTAATAAAGACGCTGGATTGTTGTCATGTTTTTTTTGTTTGTCTTTCAGATATTCTTGGTGAGGGTAACATCCACCCAAAAGATTTGATTCGTGGTCCTCCTTGGCTGGTTGGATTCCGTGGTAATGAGATGGAAAGATTGACTCGTCAGCTGCGATTTGAGGGTCAAAAACTGCGATACCTTTACCCCACCAAATACCACAAAATCAAAAAAAGGATCAGATGGCTTTTCCGTTTCTATAATTATCGAAGACACAAAACCAGTTACTGAAATCTGCGGGATTTAATAAACTTTTATTTATAGATTTACAAATGTGTTATGTTTTATTTTTTGAATGTTGTTAAGCCTAATGTCAAATTTTGCCTTTTTGGTGGGGTTTACAGTATGTTGATTGTACACCCTGCAGAAAGGGTAAGACTTCTCCCTCTCCAAAAAAAGGGAATTTTGGGGTATGACACTAAACTTTATCTGGTGGTGAGGCTCCAGTTCTGGAGTTTTGGGGGAGTGTGGAATACCCCTTCTTTGCCATTACTCCCAGGCCCACTCTGACTCTGAGTGGTAGTACCTGTTAGGGTCCAATCTAGGGGTTAAATAAATCTGTTTGAAAATTATTTGTTGAGAAACCATATAATTGCGTATAAGTTATTTGTATTAGATAGGAATATGTGAAACCATACAACTGTATGCAAGTTATTTGTATTTGATAGGAATACTTGAAACCATAGAACTCTGTGCAGATTATTTGTATTAGGAATACTTGTAATCTTTCAACTATGTGCTGATTATTTGTATTAAATAGGAATACTTGAAACCATACAACTGTGTGCAAATTATTTGTATTAGATAGGAATACT
Source organism: Sepioteuthis lessoniana (assembly GCA_963585895.1). Lineage (NCBI taxonomy): Eukaryota > Metazoa > Mollusca > Cephalopoda > Myopsida > Loliginidae > Sepioteuthis > Sepioteuthis lessoniana. Next base: position 3,060,573 of record OY757945.1, on the reverse strand, counting down.
TGAAATCTTTCAACTGTATGCTGATTATTTGTATGAGGAATACTTTAAACCTTTCAACTGTGTGCTGTATATTTGTAGTAGATAGAAATACTTGATATAACTGAAAAAAAAAACTTAAAAAAACAACACAAAAAATATACAATGAAGGCAATTCCTTAACCTATAAGAATAGAATAACCCTTAACAGTTTGAAATGCCATTGATATAATCAATTGTAAAAATATATTGAATTAAACCATATTTGTGTAAATTATTAGGTAGGAAACTTTGTATGATTGCATGAAAAGTGTTAATTACTTGAAACCATATAATCAATTAAATTATTAGGATTAGTGCAAATTATTGATCATAGGCTAAAGAAATTTAGGAGGTGCCTGTGGTGTAATGGTTATCGTTGTAGGAAATGGACACAGCGACACGAGTTCAAATCCTGGATGAGACTGATGGCATTTCACATAGTGCTAATACCATTGGGAAAGGTATGAATCCAATTACTCTCTCTCTAGCTATGGGTAAATAGTAGGGCAGACTGGGTTCTTCAGCCTTGGTAAGGCAACTAGTCTAGGAGAAGGAAAACTCTGAATTCAAACCTGTTAAACTCTGCTTAAAAATTAACCTTGTGTTACATCCTCACCGAGCGGAGGGGTTGGGTAAATATGATTGGCTAAAAAAATTTAATGAACATTAAAGATATTAAGTTACAGTGATCAGGCATATGTAATGAATCCAATTTTGGCATCAGATAAACCATAAGCAGTTGATATACCATTAAATAAACGTCAATCTCTTTTTATTAGCTTTTATAGTTTTCATTTCCCACTGAAAGAATCCTTCATTTTTTTCTCTTTAGAAATAAATGATTTAATCTAGGATGAATTATCTCCCTTTGTATAAGTTTTGAATAATTCTAACTTTTTTTTTTTTTAACAAAAGAAGAACGGTTAACGTTTTAATGTCTGTCTATCTCTTTGAATCTTATATACCATTAATTACTCTTTGATTCAAGCCCAGTCATTTGGGACTGTTAAATTTGCTGACTGCATCTCTGTTGAAGGGTGAGTACCCGACTAACAAGCGTCCTGGATTCTAGATATGACACTAAACCATCTAATAGTGAAGCTCCAGTCTTATAGCTTTAGGGAATATGGAATATGCCTTCATTACCATTACTCCCAGATCCACTGACTTGGGTGGTAGTACCAGTTAGGGTCCCATCTATGGGTTAAATAGAACTGTTTAATCATTTACTATAGTTGAAACCATTTAACTGTGTGCAAACAAATGAGCTCTGGCTCATTTAAAATTTTACCTACAAACTATTTGTTTACATCAAGTTGGATTTGGTTGAAAGCGAGAAGTTTTCAGCATGAAGGAAATACATGCGGAACCACCTTTCCCGTGTGATTATGTAAGAAATGGTTACTGTAAACGCGTAATAACATCAACCGCCGAAAGTAAACGCATTTTTTTTTGTTTTTTTTTTTAAATCACAAACTGCACACTAAAAATGAAGATTAACTTCCAGTGTAGTTTCTGCTCTTAATTGATCTGGCGTATATATATATATATATATATATATATATATATATAATTCTCTTAATACCCTGTCCAGTAGCAAAAGCTGCTTGGTAGCGCCAGGAGTGGCAGTACCGCCTTGAGTTACGGAAAATGTGTTATCACCACTGATTGGTGGATGATGAGGACAGGGTATCGCACGTGCTTTCACACGTATAAGGAAAAAAAGAAAAAAATTTATATATATATATGTATATATACACACACACACACACAGGCTCATTTATCTTAACAGTTATTGTTGTAGAAAGTAGAATCAGTGACCTGAGTTGAAATTCGGCATGAAATTTTTGTTTCCTTTTGTGGTAATGTCCCTCAAGAAAGACTTGAACCTATCTATTCTACTCTCAGCTATGGGTTAATAGTTAGGCAGACTAGGTTTTTAGCCTTGGTTAGGCAACCAATCTAGAAGAAGGAAAACTGAATTTAATCCAGCTCTACTTAAGAAAATTGACCCTGTGTCTCATTCTTCCACTGGCAGAGAGATTTGGTAAATACACATGCACACACACACATTGTTGTGTCATGAAGGTCGACACGTACAAATAAGAGGTATTTTTTTCCAGTGAGAATATGCTATATAGTTGAGTATGTTAATTCATGTAAACAACTGTTAGTTGTAAAAGTGCGTACTATTTTGAATAGTCATTAGACTAGTCTATCTTGTGGGATTTTCCAGCTACTCCACAATACATATATAAAATACAATCTGACTCAGATTAATATATATATATATATATATATACTTCAGAAAGAAAAAAACTCTTATCTAAACAATTTTTTGGTAATTCTGTAAAACCTTAAAGAAAGTAATATTTTACTATAAAACAGGTGAAAAAAATATCAGTATGTTAGTATAAAATACTTTTAGTGACAAGTATGGATTTACCATACCCCTCCCCCATGAGTAGGATGCAACACAAGGTAAAATTTTTAGTGGAGTACAGCTGGTTTGAATTTCAAGATTGTTTGCCTTACCAAGGTGAAAGAAACCTGTCTATTCTACTATTTACCCATAACTAGAAAGGCAGATGGATTCATGCCTTTTCCAAGGACAATAGTACAAATTGAAATGCAAATTGCTTTGTCCTGCATTTGAACTTGGATCGCTGTTTCAATCTCAGCTCACAACCATAACACCAAATACAAATTTTAATGGTATGTATCTACATGTAACTTAACTTTATAAACTCAGATTAACTCTGTCATTTGTTCTGCTACCTAAACATGCATATATCCAGGGTGGACAGAATTCCAACCAGAGAATCCTCATTTCTACATTGCTATTGCCTAGCAACAATACAGTCAATCAGATGCTATCTTACATCTGAACCTGGTGCATTCAGCTGGTTTTTCTGATGTACATATACCAGGGTGGTTGTTAAATAATATTACAACAATTTAGATTTTCTTTGATTTTTCAGCAACTAGCCCAAGATAGGGATGTGGTGGGGAGCATGGGGGTTGGGGGAGGGATTCAGGGTTTTATTTGCTTATTGGCCACGTTTACTGATGTTTTCCACATCATTGGCCACAATGCACTTCCAATTCGTTCTTGCTGTTAACTGTCTTTTCCATGTTGGTCCAAATCACTTGAAAATTTTATCTTCCAATTATCATGGAGGTCTTCCAAGTGGTCATTTTTGGCCTGTTGGATACCACTTGACAATTGCACAGGTCCACCTGTTCTCTTCCCATACTCACACATATTTATATAAATCAATCAAATCGATACTTTTGTACCTTGATGAAAAACTATTTATTTTGCATGACAAATTTAAAATTTCAATGGTCACTTTCACCTTCGTAAATATTGATTGTGGAGATCAAAGATTATACAATGAGACATTCAGCTCATTACTATCTACCAGGCTTACTGATTCACCCTCATATCTCTCTCTCTCTCTCTCTCTATATATATATATATATATATATATGTGTGTGTGTGTGTGTGTGTGTGTGTGTGCTTTCTCTGTGTATGTATGCATCTGTGTATTTGTGTGTGCATATGTATGTATGTGTCTGTCTTTTTGTGTATTTTTTGTGTATGTATCTGTGTGTTTGCCCTTCTCTCTCTCTCTCTCTGTATCTTTCCCTGTGCATGTATATATCTGCCCTTATGTGCGTATGTCTATCTTTTTCTCTGTGTGTGTGTGTATGTGTCTGCCTTTTTCTCTCTGTGTGTATGTGTCTGTCTTTCTATGCATGTGTGTGTGTGTGTGTATGTGTCTGCCTTTTTCTTTGTGTGTGTGTATGTGTCTGTCAGTCTTTCTATGCGTGTGTGTGTATGCGTGTATGTGTCTGCCTTTTTCTCTGTGTGTGTATGTGTATGTCTTTCTGAATGTGTTTTTTATGTATGTATCTGTCCTTTTTTCTGTGTCTGTCTGTCTGTCTGTCTGTCTTTCTGTGAGTGAAAAGTATATTTCCGGCTACAACTTTTTATCAAAGACCCCAACCAATGTTTGTATTCCTTCTTTAATTTAGATTTTAGCAGCAAAAAATAAAAAACAACACAGACATCAAAGTTTGAGTCAAACATTATTTATTTTATATGAAGACAGAAGAAAATCAATCAAAAAGAAAAAACAAACTTCATCTAATCTTTAACAAAACATGTTTAAATGAATATACAGTCCTGGTCACCATTAATGGCGTCCTTTCAGTTTTTTTGATAAATCTTCAGAAATAAACAGAAAATAACCAAATTTATATAAATTTGTTGTTTTATTATTTGCTGTTCTTTATCAATACAGACAACACACACACACACACACACACACACACACACACACACACACACAGAGGCATATATATTCACACACACACATGCACCAACAACATATGCAAAAACGCACACAACATACACATGTATGACACACACACACACATGTATATATTCATACATACATATATATATATATATGTGTGTGTGTGTGTATGTGTGTGTAGTTGGGCAGAAGTCTTTCATTTAAGGATGTTTGATTAAATAATAAAGACCCTTTTTGTCTATATGATTTTATTAGGATCCTTTCAATTTTCATGACAAGTGTTTAGGTTTTAGATTGGAATTGGTCGATGAATTGTCCAAAGACCTTTCATTGGCCATCATTGGTGTCATCGGCATCTCAGTTTTATCCAACTTTGTGTTTACGTAAATTTGTAATGTTATAAAAACCCCCAAAACTTCAAAAACACTCTTTACACATACAAACAACCCCTGATGATGGCCTATGAATGGTACAAAAGCGCTCGAGACAATATCGGTAAATGCATCCACCAAATCCAACCTGAAGCCAAAACACTTGTCAGGAAACTTAAAAGGATCCTTATAAAATCATATTGACAAAATGGGTCTTTATTATTTAATCAAACATGCATATATATATATATATATATATATATATTTTGGCAGCGTTTCTTCGTTAATACAAATTTCATTAAATATAATAGACATTTTATGTCTACATATTTTCTTCTGGATCCATTCAAATTCCTGTATTACTTTTATCGTATTTGGGGGGAATTGATTTATGTATTGTCCATAGTTGTATATATCCCTAGTACTTTCTACCCGACTTTGGGCCATCATCAGGGGAGGATCGATTACAAAAGTGATGTAACTTTTGTTTTAGCATATTACTACTCTGTAAGTGCGTCTTTACTGTTGAAGAATATGGCGTTTGCTTTTAAATGGGTTTCTATAATCAGTGTCAGTAGCTAAAGACATTTAAGTACATTAGCACTGGTTTGAAAATTAATTCTATTAAGTGTTGGTTGTATGTTTCTAATATGTTTAAAAGTAAACACCATGATCTTAATATAATATATATATATATATATATATATATATATATATATATACATATATATATATATATATATATACTTAATCATAATATATATATATATATATATATATATATATATATATATACTCACACACAGCACACACACACAACATTAAGAATACTTGCAACCTTTCAACTGTGTGCAAATTATTTGTATTATATAGGAATAATTCAAATCTTTCAACTGTATGCTGTCTATTTGTAGTAGATCAAAAAATTGATATAAGTGCACCCCCGCAAAAAGCATGCATATATATATATATATATATATATATATATATATATATATATATATATATACAACACACTATTACACACAAACACATAACACACACATATAGTTTTGGTGAACATTGTTAACACCCATTTGTTTTTTTGTAAAATCTTTGGAAATAAACAGAAAATAACCAAATTTCTATAAATTTCTTGTTTAATTATTTGCTGTTTTTTAGCATTAATCAATTGTGAATAGACCAATCAATTCATTTTCTTTTCAGGAGAAAAAAAAACAGAAAATAACCAAATTTATATAAATTTCTTGTTTTATTATTTGCTGTTCTTTATCAATGCAGACAACACACACATACACACACACATTAGAGATTGAATTTTCATGGGTGCCAAAATGGTGACCAGGTGTATATATATTCTGTTTCAGCAAACAACTAGAGATATGTTCCAAATGAAAAAAAAATCAATGATATAATTGGACTACAAATCATAAAAAATGTTAAAGGTCTGATTTTTAGATTAAATATGTTGAGAGAAAATTCACTTGTCTTTTTCTCTTCTGTATTGTTTCTTTCTTTATTTGTCTCTCTTTCCACATGAATATGTCCATAATAAAATATTTGAATTGTAAATACCTGGATATTGTTATTCAATTTAATTGTGAAATGTTTGAGAATTAAAAAAAAAACATTGAGTTTGAAGGATTTGTTGGTTCAAATATATTTAAAAAAACAGAATCTGTTTTGAAATTTAAGGATTGAAATCCAAATTTTATGGGGAATTCTGGATCCATTTGATCAAAGTAATTTCTGTTTGGATTCCTGGGAAAAATAAATATAAAAAAATTCAGATATATATGAAATGATTGATACAGATAATTAATTATGAGCAGATTCAGTTTGATATGAACAATCTGAGATAGCTATGAACAGACTAATATATATATATATATATATATATATATATATATATATATATATATGTATATATATATATATATATATATATATTGAGAGAGAGAGAGAGAGAGAGAGAGAGAGAGAGATGAATTGACTGAGATATGAACAAATTGTTATAGATACATAGATATGCATAGACTGATACACACACACACACACACACACACACACACACACACACACACACACACACACACACACACACACACGTGCGCGTGCACACACACACACACACACACACACACACACACACACACACACACACACATATATATATTTTCATACAGATAATTATTAGCCGATTAATTTGATATGAACAGATTGAGATAGCTATAAACAGACTAATATATATATGTATATGGAGAGAGAGAGAGAGAGAGAGCGAAAGAGAGAGAGAGAGAGAGATGAATAGACTGAGATAGGCATGAAAAAATTGTGATAGATACATCGATATGAATAGACTGATACGCACACACACACACAAAAACACACACACAAAATATATATATATATATATATATATATATATATATATATATATATTGATGCAGTAATTATTAGCAGATTTAGTTTGATATGAACAGACTGAGAAAGCTATGAACAGATTAATATGTATATATATATATATATATATATATATGTAGAGAGAGAGAGAGAGAGAGAGAGATGAATAGATTGAGATAAATATGAACAAATTGTGATAGATACATAGATATGCATAGACTGATATATATATATATATATATATATATAAGTAAAGTTGGCGACCGTAGTTGAGGTCGACCAGAAGGGTCCCTTTTCAATAGCTACTACACCAAGGTGTAGGAGAGGGTACTCCTTCCCTGGATTGCTCCACTTTATCCTTGATACATACCTTATATTGCTGAGTGTTAAGCAAAGAGGCATCAAGTACCATTTTTAAAGTCTTTGGTATGACGCGACCTGAGATTGAACCTAGGTCTCTCTGACCATTGGCAAACACTCTACCCACTAGGTCTATATATATATATATATATATATATATATATATATATATATATATATATATATATATATATATATATATATATATATATATATATATATATATATATATATATAGTCTGAAAGATTAAAATTCTAGAAAACATTGTTATATACTTAGAAAATGGTCATAACTTTTGATAGAATGTAAAATTAAAAAGATCTTTAAATGTCATCTTTAAAAAAAATGAAATAAAGATTTTTTTATTGTTTATCTTTAAATTATCTCAAAATCTTTTCCAGACTGACCTGTCCTTGTCGGGTGGAATTTTCTTTTTCCAGCTTCTGTATACAGCATATTACCATTCTTCGTCCCAACAAAATATAACTTTTCAGTAAGTCTTTTGTTAACGTCGCCTAAAAGCAAAACAAAATTTCTTTAAAACTTCGTCAATAATTTTCTTTCTGATGTGATGGTTTTTATATGAGTTCCTTTGTAAGTCTCCATAGAAAAAAATATTGTACAATTAAAAAAAAACCCACTCAAAAAAACTTACAAATACTAATAAAGTACTATTTAGATAAATTATTTTTTAAAATCTTATCAGTCAAAAGTTATTTATTCAGTGTTTTTACATTAATTAACAAAATCCTTGTCAGCTTCAGTGTGTGGAAGAATTTAATGAATGGATGTCAATTTTAAACCTCTAAAAATACCCCCCCTGCTAGAAAGTTTAACCTGAGTGTTTGTTCTTTAATAACCACATCCTTAGATTGGTTGGTTGGTCGGTTGGGTTTTATGGCATATCAACCTTTGTAGGTTATTTAATGTCAAATCCACTTTATACAAATAAACAGTTCTATTTCAAAGAATTCAGTTTATCATGAGTACACAGTTCAACTGTCAAAAACATTTCTATTTCAATATATTCAGTTTAGTAAACAGTTCTCATTCAGCCATTTCAGTTTAGTATAAGTACAGATTTTGTTTACACACAGTTAAATATCAAAACATGTCTATATTAAACAATTCAGTTTAGTGTAAGTACAGTTTCAATGTCAGAGTGGACCTGGGAGCATTGGCAATGAAGGAGTACTCCACATTCCCCAAAGCTCCAGCATCACTGGATTCTCACCATTAGATCCTTTAGTGTCATATCCGGGACACTCGCGGTGGTGGTGGTGGGGGGGTCTTACCCCTCTGCAGAGGTGCAGTCAGTGTATTCTGCTGCCCCTTAGAAGATTATTGATGTAAAATAGTGACAAAATATTGAAATCATTATTTTTTTTCTTTTATCACTGGAAGAATAGATCTCATTGAAGCAACTGAAAAAACTCATGAGTGAAAGAATTTTGGCTTTTTTGTTAAAAATATCATTGCAAAATTATTCTTTATTTAAATAATGCTTATCCTCAGTCTTATGACCCAAGGTAGACGGGTTGTAGAGGTTCCACTAATGACTTCCTAGCTATCACATGCTATCTGTCTTTAATGTGGGAGTTATTATTATCATGTGATATAACACATCACTCAATAAGTTCTAGGCCTTACAAATAAAACAACAAATTTTAGGCAAAATTCAACTTTGTTCATCAACATAGTCTCCTTCTAGGGTGATACACTGATTCAAACGCTTCTCTAACAATGCCTTTTTTGTAGAATGATTTGTCTTTGGCTTCTGATATCAGTTTTCCATTGGAGCCAAATCTCTTTCTCTAGAGCATTCTTTTGAGGTCTGCAAACAGCCAGTAGTTGCTGGCGGCCAGATCTGGAGAATAGTGTGGGTGTGGAAGCAATTTAAAGTACAATTCATGTAGTTTTGCCATCATTACGATTGACTTGTGACACAGTGGTGAAAGAACACTTTTTTCTTCTTCATTTGTGGCCGTTTTTTAGTGATTTCCTCCTTCAAGACATAAAATTCTGTGCTACAGTAGCTTCATTTAAATAACTGTAAATTGTAAACTAATAATCCGATTGGGGTCAAATTTTGACACATGCCATTTGAAGGTTAGTACTTTATGAAAATCATATGGATTTTTTTTTGACCAAGTAAACCTCTGGCCGGCTTGGGTAGGATTTGAAACCGCTATCTTCTGACAATGCTCACCTGGAACCGTAGAGACTCAACGCCTCTATCTTACCCAAGCCGGCCAGAGTTTTACTTGGTCAAAAACGTGGTGCGATAGACAACAACTATGAAAGGCAGTAATTACTGGGGATACGGTTACAAGACTCAGCATTCCTATCCGAGGTCGTGGTAAATCACCTGAAGAAGGCCAGAGGTGAAACTTGGCCGAAACGTAGTGAAAGAAGAAACAACACAAAAACTACCAAGATGAGGACAAAAAGTCCGCAATAAATAAAAATTAATTCTCATTCTATTATCTCCTGTAATATCAAATATCCAAGTCTGTAGCTGAATTATTGGGAAAACAGAATATTTTTGCATAAAATGTTCTATGCTAACAAACTGGAGATCCAAGAAAGAATTGAGGTGATCTAGACCCAAGCACTACTGACCACAGGGTAAAACTGAAGGAAAGCAAAAAGAGAGATAAGTACCTAGATCTTGCTAGAGAACTGAAAAACCGCCGAACATGAAAGTGGCGGTGATACCAATTATAATTGGTGGTCTCGGTACAATCACCAAAGGTTTGGTAGAAGGACTGGAGGAGTTGGAAACAAGTGGATGGGTGGAGACCGTCTTAACTTCAGCATTTTTGAGATCGGCCAGAATCCAGAGAAGAGTCCTGGAGACTTAAGGAGACTTGCTGTCACTCAAACTTCAGTGGAAAACCATCAGCTGACACTTGTGTAAAAAATTCTCTTTCTAATAATAATGATAATAATCAGGTAATCCTGTTCAGAAGACTAGACCTAGTGCTAATTAACAAAAAAAAAAAAAAAAAAAAAAGAAAGGAAAAGCAATGAGGATTTGTCGTTTAGTAGATGTTGCCATTCCAGTGGATCAAGAGTGAAAATGAAAGAAAGTGAAAATAGACGAATACTTGGACCTTGCTGGAGGACAAAAATAAGCTGTGGAACATAAGGGTGACGGTGATACCAATTGCAGTTGGAGTACTTGGAACAGTCTCTAAAGGATTTGAACAGTTGGAAAACGGAGGAAGAATCGAGACCATTCAGACAACATTATTGTTGAGATTGGCTAGAATACTGAGAAGAGTTCTGGAGATCTAAGGAAATTTACTGTCTCTCAAACTCCAGTGAAAGACTATCATCGTTAGCTGTTATGATAAACTTACAAGGGGTAAAATAATAATAATAATAATGAAATAAATAATAATAATCATGAACATCCAAAACACAGAGAATTAACTTTTTTTAATTTTTATTTTTTTTATTTATTGCGGACTTTTTGTCCTCATCTTGGTAGTTTTTGTGTTGTTTCTTCTTTCACTACGTTTCGGCCAAATTTCACCTCTGGCCTTCTTCAGGTGATTTTACCGCGACCTCGAATAGGAATGCTGAGTCTTGTAACCGTATCCCCTGTAATTACTGAGTTACAAGACTCAGCATTCCTATCCGAGGACGCGGTTAATCACCTGAAGAAGGCCAGAGGTGAAATTTGGCCGAAACGTAGTGAAAGAAGAAACGACACAAAAACTACCAAGATGAGGACAAAAAGTCCGCAATAAAAAAAAAAAAAATTCTCAGATTAAGAAGCCTCATCTCAAAATGATTCCAATTAAAGACAATCCAAAATACAGTTTAATTAAGGTCGGTCATAATACTGAGAAGAGTCCTGGAGACTTAAGGCGACTTGCTGTCTCTCAAACTCTTATGGGAAACCATCAGTTAATGCCGGTGCAAAAAACTCTCAAAGGAGTAAAATAATAATGATGATGATGATGATGATGATGGTAATGAAATAAATAATAATAATAATAATAAAATGAATCTTGTTCGAGTTTAAAAACTGAAGAGATGTCTATTCCCTGGAGGATCTGACCCCGTGGACATGTAACTTTCATGAAGAGTTTCAATTGAAGTCAAAGTAAAACATTGAAAAAATACAACCAACCTAACAAAAGGAAAAAAAAAGGTTCTTTTTTCTGATTTCACTCACCATGTCAAAGATTCTCATCATTATGTGCAAAAAATCACTTTTAGTCAACCAGTCCATAACACATCGGGTCATAACTGTTGTCACTTTCTGATAATAAGGCTTTTGAGGATGGAACTCTGGGAAAAAAAGCAGAATAAAAATCATATCTTTTTCTTCTTTTTTTTAAAGACTTTTCATTTATATATATAAAAGGATCCTTAAATAAGTTTCCAGACTTTTTTCGTATGGGCACTTTTATTGATAGTACACACATAAAACTCTAGTCTCCTTTGAAGTAATCTCCTCCGGCTGCAGTGCACTTGTTGTACCGTTCCTACAACTTCTGGAAGGCCCCATGGAAGTCCTCTTGTAAGAGCTTGTTAATGATCTTCGTCACAGCCTCTTTCATCTCCTCAATTGTCTCTTAACGACAGCCTCTGAGCTTAGGGAATAAGCAAAAGTCACAGGGGGCAAGGTCTGGACTATAGGGAGGGTGACGAACTGTCTTGATGCCCAGCTTAGTCAAATAGTCTGTGACAAGGATGAAGTTGTGGACTGGTGCATTGTCCTGGTGGAAATGCCACTGACCTGATTTGAAGAGTGCTGGCCTCTCTTCCCAAGGAATCTCTTCCTGAACTCCCTTAAAACCTCAACATAGTAACCCTAATTCTAACCGTTTGGCCAATCAACTGTGGTGTATTGACTTCCTTACTCCCCCGACACCTCTCATCACCCCTCACAGACTCCCTGGCTTCCTTGAATCTCTTATGCCACTCAAAAACTGATGCTCGATTCATGCAAGATGTTTGAAAAGCAGTCTGAAGCATTCCATAGGTTTCTATGGCATTTTTTCCAAGTTTAAAACAGAATTTTATTGCATATCGTTCTTCTAAAGTGTCCTCACGTCCAGATTGCATTTTTGAAATTCACCAGCTGTGACAATCAGGCTTTAGTAGGGTGTATTCCAATTACTGCTGTAGCTCTTCATTTGAAGCTGAAATCATAAAAATTGGTCAGTCATCTCATAAGATGTATAGCAATAACATACTAAATTTTCAAGAGTCTACAACAATTTTAAAAGCCTGTGCAAAAAAGTCTGGAAACGTATATTGTTGATGACCCTAGTCGGGAGCGGCATGAAGGCCCTCTTTTCAACAGTTACTACACCAAGTTGTAGGAGGGAGCGCTACTCCTTTCTCTCGATTGCTTCACTTTACCCTTGATACGTACCTAATAATGCTGAGTCTTAAGCAAGGGTTTATCAAGTACCATTTTTTGAGTCTTTGGTATGACTCGACCAGGGATAGAACCCTGGTCTCTCAGGCCATTGGCGAATACTCTACCCATTAGCCAATATGAAGGTTATTCTAAAAATTTCTTAGTCAAACCCAGATTTTAGATTTGTCACACACCTCTTTCTTTTGTACGGGTCTCACCCCCGCAGAAATTAAGACAGAAATCTGAATTAGTTTTTCTAGTTTTATAAAAAAAGGAAAGTGTTTAGGTTTCTTTGTTTAATGGCATATCAACCTTTGTAGGTTATTTAATACCTAAGCCATTCTCCTAGAAGAACAGTATTGGTACTATTTAACCCATAGCTGGGAGGATAAGGGGGTTCATACCTTTTCCACGGGTATTTGCCCGAAAGTGAACGTAATAGCGTGACTGGAGTACGAACTTGCTTACTACGATTCCGCAGTCCATCGCGTTAACCCCCAAAGGAAAGTGTGTTGTGGACAAACAAAAAAAGGTTCAGTTCTAGCTCTCTTCTCTGACATGGTGCAGAGTTCGGTTACCAGATGTAAAGTCTCCTCAATGGGATCCAAGGTAGCACTACCTCCCTCAGGCGCTTGATGCCGCCCCCCACCATTATTAGTTTAAGGCAATGTGGGAAGATGATTGGAGGCATAACATCACTATTGCTAGTGACTACCCCAAACATCATAATGTTGACTGGGTATTTGCTTTTCATTACTATCTGTACATCTTGTGGGGACAAAGCAAGCCAACAGTTGTCCTGTGGGTTGACCATCTGATCCTGGCAGACATTTTTCTCATCAGAGAAAAAGCAAAGTATGTTAGGTCGGAGGGGATGCTTAAGTTTGTTGATAAGTTTTGCATCGTGGTCTTTCCTCTCGTCTTTCATGTCTTGTGATAAAAATTGACCCTTTCTCATTTTGTATGAGAAATGCTTAATGTTTTCATGCACTACCAGCCTGATAAGAAACTTAAACGCTCCTATATCACTAGCTATGGACATGATTGACTTGCTGGGATTGTTGTCGATCATGTTCTGGATTTTACCAAGAAATTTGGGAGTTCTTTTCTTATCAGAACGATCAGAGTGAGACTTTTGAGTTACTGTATCTTCATAATCACCATTCAATAGAGGATTTAAAAAGAATTAAATAATTCTTTTTAAATCCTCTGCACTGCCCTCTGGTTAATACACAAACATTTTTAAATCTTCGTATTGGAGTTTCCGGTTTGAATGCCTCACAGTACAGCATGCCGTTTCCAAATTTCTGTTGGAGTGGATTGCATCATGGTCCTGCCTTCTTTACAGACAGAGGCCAACTGACTCTAATTTGATGCACAGTAGACAAAACCGCAAAGTGTAAGCGCGAAATTAATGGTTTAAAATGACGACAATTTACCCATTGCACTCTGTGTATATATATATATATATATAGAGAGAGAGAGAGAGAGAGAAAGTGACTGAGAAAAAGAGAGGGCGAGAGTGTAAAGGTATCCCATGAGGATGGGCTGGAAGATAGATAGACAAGAGAATAATCAGATCAAAATGAGAGAGAGAGAGAGAGAGAGAGAGAAAGAAAGAAAGAGTGAGAGTGTAAAGGGATCTCAGGAGGATGGGATGGAAGAGAGACAAGAGGATAATCAAATCAAAGAGAGAGAGAGAGAGAGAGAGAGTGTGTGTGTGTGTGTGTGTGAGAGAGAGAGAGAGAGAGAGGTGGGACATTATTAAAAAAACTATACTTACTGGAGCAGTGTTCATTTTCTTTTTCCATTTCACAGATGATCTGCTGAAAGCCAGTGTGGACGGCGAAAAAACCGATCGTCACCCAACGCATCATCTCCTTGGACCATTCCAGCTGGAAGAAGGTATTTACAGGATGAGGGACTACTTTGGCTTTTCATATCTTTTGCAGAATGTCTTTGTTTAGGACATGATAAAATAGACAATATGGTAAAAGTGTGTTGAAAAATAGTCAACACTGAAGCTCTATTTACCAAGACAAAAATGAACGATGAATGAAGCGTTAATTTTCTTCAGAATACCCCACTTGCCATTCAACACACTCATTCCAGCGAATTTTCCAAATTGTCGAAGTACCCCTGAAAATTCTCTTTTCATATGGTGTGAAACGATCATCATTCTACACTTAGAAAAAATATGAAATTTGCATACATAGATGATATTCACTGAGTTTTTTTTATTTAGCTGTTGCAGCAGAAAGAAAGCATTTCAAATTTATTATTTAGGGCGGGAATTATTTTGATCGTTGAGATTTCGATTTTATATTTTCGAACAATGAGGATGGTATATACCATTCTGCTTGGATGACTTTCCCGGGCAATATAAACGGCTGTGGAAACGCGCTCTCCCTCTCTTTTCTTCCTCACTCATTCCAGCAGGAGACCACCATCAACATGAGGAGAGAACTGGTTCTCGAGGTATCAAATTGGATGCTTAATTCCTGCTCTAATATTTGCAACTGTTTTTCTTCCATTTTGTACGACTCACAGTACAAGGGTTATCCTTCTAGCTGTCATTAAAGTTGTTAAAACTCATTAATATTCTCGTCCTCATTCGTGTATTTACCTTTCTTCTTAATGTAACAGGGCAGACCACAATTTGCCTTGTTGCTAAACTGTAAATAAACTAATAACCGCAAAAACACAAAACATTTTTCTTTGATAACTGAACATTCTTACTTTACAAAATATTCTTTAAAGAAACTAAATTAAATTATCTAAATTAATTGTATGATTTTTTCCTAGTCGCGAAGAAGAAAATAGGAAGAAAAAATTATGGAATGATCTTATAATTTTAAATTCCGAAAACTTGCCCGGTCGGCTGGAGTTGTAGAAAGACTACATCTCTGCAGAGGGTGTCCTGATGAAATTGTCTTCAGCAGGGGTAGCTTTTTTAGTGTCTTCCATGTCCTCAGAACTTACATTTGTGATGAATTTTTAGTTTAAGAGACAAGAAAAAAATGATCTATTGAGTACGGAAGATGCTACATTTGAACAATCTAGACGTCTAGATATCATCCCTTTATTATATAAGTTGCTCAGAAGTGCACAAATCTAGACAGTAATCTAGACATGTAGACATCATTCCTAATTATATAAGTTGCCTAGCTTTGTTTACGTGTTCATTTGAATTTAAAATTTTTACATTTTGAAATCAAATGTTTCTGTCTAAATACTAAAAAAAAAAGCACATCTAGAATGATTGATTTTTAACGGCATATCAGATCGTCTTGGGTTATTTTATGCTTAGAAGTTAGGGAATGGCATTCATTGTACATTCAGATTTACATTTTTTATGTCTTTGTTTCTTGAGAGGCTTTTTTTTTGCACACGGTCCTAACGAATATAAATAATCTTTAAACAGATCTTTTTGACTTATAGATAGGACTCTTATAAGTATTACCACTCGAGAGGGTCAAAATAGACCTTGGAATAAGGGCAATGAAAGAATACTCTACTTTCCCCAGATATCCAGAAGTAGAGCTTCACCCTCAGTGTCATTCCCAGGTCATTTTTGGGGGGGCAGGTATCTTGTACCTCTGCGGGGGGTACAGTCAGTGGATTCTAAATCCAGTTGACAGTGAGGTTGTTATATTGAATAAATTGTTTTTCATTCACCTGTTGCACAGTCAGACTTGCTGGCTTTACCATTTGTCCTGGATTTTCACAAGATTTCACAGATTGTTCCTGATTTAAATTTTCTCTATTTAAACTGGAAACTTTCTAAAATAAAATAAAATAAAATAAAATAAAATAAAAAACAAAACAAATTTGCATTTTATTTCTCTCTTTTTCTCTCACGATATCCAAGTTGCAATGGTCAGTTTTTATCCATTCTTCTATTTTGAATTTCATGGTCAGCTTAAATAATAAACTGACCAATAAAACATTATATACAGGGAGAGACAAAAATGCTCCACCTTACATTCTAAACTATCCCCCAGGGTAGTGCTTGTGAAGTTAGGCAAGTGGCAATGGTAGTTAATGTCTAATGATTTTTTTTCAGATACGATGAGTTACGATCATAGCTTGAACCGGAGCGAATTCTTTCTTTCTTTCTTTCTTCCTTTCTTTCTTTCTTCCTTTCTTTCTTTCTTTCTTTCTTTCTCCTATGTCTATTATTCTTTCTTTCTTTCTTTCTTTCTTTCTTTCTTTCTTTCTTTCTTTCTCCTATGTCTATTATTCTTTCTTTCTTTCTTTCTTTCTTTCTTTCTTTCTCCTATGTCTATTATTCTTTCTTTCTTTCTTTCTTTCTTTCTTTCTTTCTTTCTTTCTTTCTTTCTTTCTTTCTCCTATGTCTATTATTCTTTCTTTCTTTCTTTCTTTCTTTCTTTCTTTCTTTCTTTCTCCTATGTCTATTATTCTTTCTTTCTTTCTTTCTTTCTTTCTTTCTTTCTTTTTCCTATGTCTATTATTCTTTCTTTCTTTCGTTCTTTCTTTCTTTCTTTCAACTGTGAGACGTATTTTAAGGTTGTTGAATCTGTATTTACTACATAGAAAGCCAACTTTCATATAACAATAGAATGATGCGTTTCTGGATAGAATTTTCAACCCATAGCAGTATTGATTTTCTATCCTGAACAGCATCATTCTAACGTCACTTACTGACGGCAATTACTGGTTCATTAGTCTTTAAAAAAATCCCAAAGACCCCTCCCCACCAAAAAAACAAAAACGTCTCAACAGCAAACGCTCGGTGTGCACCAGTCCAAGTCATGATAATAACTGATATTTGGAAAAAAAGGTATAGAATTACCATTGCTATTTGCTTGAAGTTAACAGGGTCAATGGCCGAATGAGCAAAGTGTTCGCCAATGGTCCAGGAGACCGGGATTCAATCCCAGGTCGAGTCATACCAAAGACTCAAAAAATGGTACTTGATGCCGCCTTGCTTAACACTCAGCATTATAAGGTAAGGATCAAGTGTAAAGCGGAGCAATCAAGGGAATGGAGTAACGCCCTTCTCTTTACCTCAGTGGGGTAGATATTGAAAAGGGAGCCTTCGGGTCACCCTCGATTAAGGTTGCCAACTTTACTTCTTATTTGCTTAAGTTCACTTGCACCATACTAGTAACTGTTTAAAATGTGGGAGGAATTTCTGTCCTAACCTTTATAATGATAGTCCACCCTAACTGACCAATAAGAGGACATTAGTAAGAAGAAGTACTTCAATTGACTCAGCGACACTAGTTCCAATTGGGACACTCGTTACCAACCGATACCAAGTGACTAAAAATTACCTATTAAGTAATTATTGTTAGTAGTCAGTTAGTGGTCAATTAGATTGATTAATTTCTGATGTATGATCTATGAAATGTACTTTTGACATGTGGTGGAGGCATTTAAATTAAATCCTGAGTCGTTAAACATGGATAAATACAAGCGTCAGTCAGTTTGATGGACAGACGTTAAACTCTGAGTCAATCTGAGACCACGGTTCTGGTGGATAGTTTCTGTCAGGTGACCAAAAAACGGTACTAGAGTTAGAATAAGTCAGTCATTTAGTGAGGAATACCTGACCAAAGCAGTGGAATACTCCATTTTGCTCTCTAGCTCCCTGTTTAGACCGTAGAGGGCAATGAAGGGGAAAGTCGTCGATAAATAAAAAAGTAAAATGTGGACATAAAATGGTGGTCGCGTTGTCACTCCTCATCAATAAACCAGAAAAAAGATGGCGATACAAAAGAGACATAAAAGTGAGTGACAAGACAAGACGACCAAATGGAAAGGAAACGAAGTGAAGAACGAACTGAAGAAATGTGAGGAGATGGGAGCTAACTGATCAGAGTGTAAAGCTTATATAACATATACCCTAACAATATAACATACTCATATTACATATCAATATAATATAGAACGGTAAAGAGTTATGCAATATTTTAACGGCTTGTCAACTCATCTAGGGTTATTTTATGCCTAGAGGTTAGGGAATCTGTTGGGGAAAGCCAAATCAACTGATTTTTTTTTCTTTTTGTTGAAGAGGACATTTAGCTACTCAGTTACATTCCAAAGCAAACCTTAAGATTAGATAAAATTTCAAACTTTTGAATTTCAATCAAGCGTCTTAAATATTAAAATTACAAATAGGTCGATTAGCATGAACAAATTGCTAATCAACCCTTGGTGGTCCCTTGTTGCTTTGTCTTCAAAAATCTTATTAATATAAATGGAGGCACTGGTGGCGTAATGGTTATTGTGGTCGGAAATGGACACGATGACCCGAGTTCAAATCCTGGACGAGATTGCGTTTCACATAGCACTAATAATTCGACACTTAAGTTCACCCAATCAGTATGACTTATTCTATTCTTCCGGAACTTCTTTTCCGGGCAGCAGAAATTGGGTAAGCTGCCAAACCCACTCTCTTTAGCTGGACACGCCGCCCAGTGCAGACGTCTCACTGCGGTTCTATAATAGCAATAGCAGCATGGACACATGAGGGAACCTATCTAATTTATGGAATCCCAGTTGAATATAAATTAGATGCATTCAACATGCCTCGCACAGGCACAACTTTATGTCACCCCAAAATTGGCTATGTCAACGCGATGCTTTTATTCCGCTCTCGACACCTAGCTATCAATTCACCTCTGGGCCACGTTAATGGAGACAACGCATACTCTCCTCCCCCAAAATACCAGACACACGAAACTCACGGTGACATTCAAAGTTCAATTCCTCCAACTGCAACATGGTTCTCGCTAAACACAAACAAACTTCCCTCTCGCTAACAATAACAATTTCACTACGCCAAAACCTACCGCTAAAGACACGATGACCTGAGTTCAAATCCTGGACGAGATTGTTTGCATTTCACATAGCACTAATACCCTTGGGAAAGCTATGAATCCCAATATTCTTCTTCCAATTATGGGCAAATAGTAGGTTAGACTGACTCTTTAACC
This sequence comes from Sepioteuthis lessoniana, assembly GCA_963585895.1. Classification (NCBI taxonomy): domain Eukaryota; kingdom Metazoa; phylum Mollusca; class Cephalopoda; order Myopsida; family Loliginidae; genus Sepioteuthis; species Sepioteuthis lessoniana. The sequence goes on along the minus strand of OY757945.1, from coordinate 3,040,744 downwards.
TTGGTATGATAACCAGTTTAGGAGAAGGAAAACTCCGATTTAAAATCTGTTTAACTCTGCTCGTACAGAGGGGTTGGGTAAATATATTTATCTAATAAATTCCTCACAATCCCTGCTTATAAATAAATGGTAAAATATATAGACTCACCATTCTTAGAAAACAAGGAGGGAAAAGTGGTTTGATAAGGGGAAGTAAAATAAGTATGTGGCCTTACCATTCCCTGTTAGGGTCCGAGACACGTCTCTCTTCTTCAAAGAATAGAGTTAAAAGAAGGCAACTGACAGTCCCACCCATTCTCTAAAGAAGATAATTATTTGTTGTCTCCATAAAGTCAGTGGGAGAGAGGGAGAGAGTGGGAGGAGCGAGAGAAGAAAAATCACCGGAAGTACTAACCATCGGTTTTTCACTGTTTACATCCATTTCCGGTTTGTTGTTTTTCGCAGCCTGGTTCTCGTCTTGTTTCTCGTCTTGTTTCTCGTCGTGTTTCTCTTTTTCTTTAGCCATACTAGCCAAAAACAGGTCCAGTAGTTCCAGCTGAAATGGAAAAAATAGCATGAATTGGAGCCTCGTTCTGAAATAGGAGCCTCGTTCTGAAATACGAGCTTCGTTTTGAAATTCCCTAATTTGAAATTCCCTAATTTGTTATAAAATAAAATTAGGAAGAAAAGATGAAATAGAAATCAAGTCATTAACTGACTGAATGATTGGAAGAAAATGACCAACACTGAACAGCCACCCCCGCCTAGGAGTAGGGGGGTATAGAAAAGTACAACAACAACAAAGGACCCTAACACCTAACCTTTTTTCAAAAATAAAAATCTAATTTTCTTCTAAAGCAAAGATAACAGGATTTCATAACAGAATGTAAACGGATATCATTAGGTATTATTTATCATCAAACTCTGCTGCATTGAAACTCTGTTACCAAAAATGAATTTTCTACACGATGCAAAAATATGAGTGTCCTGCATATGATACCAAACTGTATCCATTGTCGACGCTCAACTCCTCTAACCTGCTACTTACCCTCCTTCTAGTATGCCTTCCACGCAATTTTCACGGCATTTTCACCGAGAACACCCGCGCCCTGTTTACTTTAGGTACCAGGTGCATTTCCTGTTATTTTTGTTCCCAGTGTTCGACTTACGCAGATGCTTTGACATGTCAATGCATCTGCGTAAGTCGAACACTGGGAATAAAGCAGTTTTCCCCGTGGCGTTAGTGCATGACGTGCTGGACTGCAGCGTTATAGCGAGCAAGTTCACTTTCGGACAAATACTCTTAGAAAAGGCATGAACCCCCCTATCTCTCCAGCTACTGTCTGGATGATTTTGGCTTTGAATAACCTCCTCGAAGGTTGGCATGCCATCAAAAAACCGAAACCGAGCCTTTCGACAAAAGTGGGGGATTATCACGCCACAGATACTTCACTCTGATCATGCTCAATAGTAAGAATGAGTGTACCTATTCATGGGCGAATGCTGTTAATCAACTCAATGCAAATAGCATTGCAGCTTATTGATGAAGAGCTTAGCGAATACCAAAGTGAATGTGATCAATCAAGCTTAGGTTTATCATCCGAGAGTGAAGGAATATTTACTAATGAAGATACGTTCGATGATTTATTGGATGATAAAAAATACCCTTACTTCTTCCGTAACCCTGTGATTATGAATTTCTGTTTGCAAATTTTATAGGCATTGATTTTCACGACGATTTCAGCACTTTGAATAGATTCCCAAAATATCTAAAACCCACTCGAGGAGAACGAAAACCAGCTTTCAGAAAACTCAGAAAGGAACAAATCACTATATCTCGATTGCTCATTGGTCATACAAGACTTAGATCCTCCTTTAAAAATATCTAAATCCTACACTAGGAGAACGAAAACCAGCTTTCAGAAAATCCTGAGAAGAACACGTCACTATATCTTGATTGCTCATTGGTCATACAAGACTTAGATCCTCCTTTAAAAATATCTAAATCCTACACTAGGAGAACGAAAACCAGCTTTCAGAAAATCCCGAGAAGAACACGTCACTATATCTTGATTTCTCATTGGTCATACAAGACTTAGATACTCTTTTATACTCAAACAAAAGTTTTGTAATATTTTGGAAGGATGTGAGACACAATTCATCGGTTCCGGGTGCTTTTACTGAGGTCGTGAAGATGAAACATATTGTACTGGGAGGTGATGAGCTCGCCTGATACTCTCCGAACGCTACTCGCTCGATTTGCCTTAATGGCTTGCAGCACGGCCCCAGAATCTACCGTTTAATGCCTACCTAACCTTGCCTGATTGTCAAGGTTCTTGCAACCCGATTGAAATTTCTTTAACCCTCTGGAGACTTTATTATGATCAACTACACATTCCCCTTTCGCACAACAAAGGTTTATGGTTGTGTACGCGATGTTAAGGCTCAGTTTGAACCCGTAAAGCATATTTTCTCGAATCAGACAACGTTTCACGTTCATCTATGCAGCTTTCAAATCATACACGGAGTGAAGCAATGCACAACGTGTTAGCGCACCAAGTACCACGATACTAACAACCAGAGCGGATATTTACCATGACTTGAACTGCTTCAGTCACGTGATATATGCGCGCCAAACGTACAACCAAAATATTGCAAAATCTATGTCTCATCCTCGTATTTATCTAATTTGTCCTTAATTCGTATTGAGCCAAGCTTTGAAAATATCAAAATGGCCAGGATTTAGAATACTGATCTTCAAGACGATCAGCCCCCTCCCCACTTGAATGATTGGCGCTAGACAATATCTCTATACATTTGTAAGTAAAATTGGCGACCGTAGTTGAGGGCGACTCGAAGGCTCTCTTTTCAATAGCTACTACACCAAAGCGTAGGTAATAATCAGTACTGAGTAAATATTAGAAAGGCAGATGTTTCAATGCTGATTTACAAGGCAGACTTGTATTACAGATTTGAAATATTGGCGCAGCACAATCTTCCTATTCAATTCACTATAACTCCATTTAGTTTGCATTTACCTGTTCATCTGTCAAATTTTCGGGCAAGTTTAAAGATCGAAGATTTTCGATGGCAGTTAAATCAACTTCTTCATCTGAAAGAAAAAAAAAGAAAGAATTAATTATGATAAAATAAAGAGGATTTCTATTCTCCAACAGCTTTCGAGATGTTTCTGGGATGCCGTTGTTTATGAATTGCTTGTATGATCGGGTCACAGAAAAGTTGCACGACACTAAATCTATCTATCTATCTATCTATCTATCTATCTATCTATCTATTTGCCCAGTCAGCTGGGGCTGTAGAATACACTGACTGCACCTCTGCAGAGGGGTAAGACCCCCCCTAACGAGTGTCCTAGATATGACTCCAAACAATCTGATGGTGAGGTTCCAGCAGTGCTGGAGCTTTGGGGAATGCGGAGTACCCCTTCATTGCCATCGCTCCCAGGTCCACTCTGGCCCGGCGTGGTAATGCATGATAGGGCCCTATCTATGGGTTAAATAGAACTAACGGCATACTTATGCTAAACTGAATTGCTTGAGTAAACTGAATAGCTTGAAATAGAAATGTTTTTGACAATTAAACCGTACTTACATTTAAAATGCGTGCTTATGCTTAACTGAATTATTTGAAATAGAACTGTTTTTCGACATTAAAACTGTATTTATACTTAACTGAATTATTACATATAACTGCTTGAATAGTTTGAAATAGAAATCTTTTTGACAATTAAACTGTGTACTTATGCTAAACTGAACTGTTTTCAATAGAACAGATTATTTATATAAAAATGGATTTGGCGTTAAATAACCTACAAAGGTTGATATGCCATATAACCAAACAAACCAACCAACCTATCTAGTCTGTCCCTATCTATCTATCTATCTATCTATCTTAGTCTGTCCCTATCTATCTATCTATCTATCTATCTATCTCAGTCTGTTCGTATATCTTGTTTTATATTTTTTATTTTCCCCCCTTAAGAATTTCTCATTCGCAATTGAAGTTTGACTTTTGAACCCCTGCCCTTTGCTTTATCACTGAGCTTGACCTAGTTTTTTTTTTTTTTTAAACTCTTACATCTTTACAATACATTCCTATGAAGTTATGTCTCCCTTATCTCCTCACCTTTTTTTTCTCAATCTATAGTTACACATTGACCTTGACTTATTCTATCTTTAGTCGAATTTTTATAAAAAAAGAAACCTGATTCTCTCATATCGGTTTTATAGTTGGTCAGATTCCAAGTTACTTTTAAATTTCGATCTTTACAAATTCACAAGACATAACGGCCATTTTGAATTCAGCTGGATGTGGTGTTATTGTCGCCCTAGAAAAAAAAATGATGACAAACTTTTCTACCTACGATCACATTGTAGTCCCTAGTTCCTAGTCCTTCTGATCTATGTTATTCTATTTCTTTATGTGTATGACTGTTACGCTTTTCTGTCTTAGATCAGGATGTAGTATCTGCGCCTGATCTGTACACGATCCCAGGCCGTTCTGATCCCTAGTCTTATTCTGCTTGCTTGTATGAACTATCATTATCATTAGAGTGTAGAATCTGTTTTCGAACCTCACGGCCCTCTGAGTCGGAATTATTTACGCTTTCTGACTGAGAAACACACGGAATAATATTAAGCGCGAAGGAAGTGGGAAAAGCAAAGAAAAAAAAAAAATGGAAACTCGAGAAAAACAAAACAAAACGAAAATAAGGTGAAACAACATACACACACACACACACACACACACACACACACACACGCACACGCAAACATACGCACGTGCACACATACATACACACACATAGACATAGATACAGGTACTCACGTACGATCACACACACACACACACACACACGCGCATTCGCTCACATACACAAGACTGTAGAGAAGAGAAAAATCTCGTATTTTGTTTTTAAATCTCGTATTTTGTATTTAATTCAACACTGAATTTCACCCAATCAGGATGACTTATCCCATTCAGCCCGGACCTTCATTTCCGGCTAGCAAAACGGGTGAGCGGCCAAAACCACTCTCTTCAGCTTGAGACGGCGACCAGAACAGACGTGCCTCTGGTCGTCCCTGCTTAGCGATGCTTTTTAGCTAGACAAGCCACCCAGTGTGGACTTCTCACTGTGGCTTTAACACTAGCAGCAGCAACATGGACACTCAACGAAGGAACCATCTAATTTATGGATTCTTTACGAGGAATCCCAGTTGAACATAAATTAGAAACATTCAGCATGCCTTCCACAGGCGCCACTTCATGTCACCCCAAAAATTGAGTTTGTCGATCCGAGCGTCACTCCGCTCTCGACACACAAAACTTCACGGTGACTTTGAATACTCCCCTCACACGTCCAACAACACGCTGCCATCTCAACATCCCGCTAAGCCATTTCGTCTCAAACATCCAACAAGCCTAAACACCACGAGTCTTGCAGCACCAAGAACAAACCATATTCAAAGCTGCAAATAAAGAACTTTCGTTGTTGTGTGTGTTAAAGAATAGTTTCGTAATTCATTTGTGTGCCTAAAAAATATAGTGTTATCCTTAAAACAGCTATAAGACCATACACACGCACATACAATCACATTTGCACTCATATAACACATGCAAGCGCAAACACACATATACATATATGCACATACACACACACACATACATACACGTATATATACCTACATATGTGTTGGGTTGGCTGAGGTCGGCAGTGTTGGTTGTGGTTGGACTCGAGCATTGGTCGTACGTAACGTAACGGTATCTACGGTATTTGTTGCGCGCCCCACCTAACGGGCAAGTGTGGCACAAGGCCTTTTTTTTTGGTGGGTCCGGGCGAAGGGTCGTAGCCCACACGCGCCCGGCATTTGCCAAAAATGCCTACGGCCCCGTCGGCATTCCCCTTACGTAACGGTATCTACGGTATTTGTTGACCGCCCCACCCAATGGGCAAGTGTGGCACAAGGCCTTTTTTATGGTGGGTCCGGGCGCAGGGCCGTAGCCCACACGCGCCCGGCATTTGCCAAAAATGCCTACGGCCCCGTCGGCATTCCCCTTACGTAACGGTATCTACAAACGAACTGCTGTTGATCGCCGCTTATGTTTCTTCTATATGTGTTCTGTATGGTCATATTTGCATAGCACGTGTGCATGCTGTGTGCAAATATGCATATCTAGGAGCCAGCGGTGTCAATTTATTAAAACGTCCCTGAATAACATTCTTCTGGCTACCACACAATATAGAGATGTCTGTGGTGTAATGGTTACTGTTGTGTGAAATGGGCATGGTGGCCTGAGTTCAAATCCTGCACGAGGCGGTTTGCATTTCCCATAGTGCGAATATCCTTGGCAAAGATATGCATCCAGCTATTCTCCCTCCAGCTATAGGTAAATAGTAGGGGAGACTGGGCCTTTTAGCCTTGTTATGGTTACCAGTCTAGAAGAAGGAAAACTGAATTTAAACCTGTTAAAAACTCCGCTTAGGAATTGACCTTGTGTCACACTCTGCTCGTGCGGAGGGGTTGGGGAAATATATAAAGACACACAACCACATTTAATCGAATTTTGCTTTTTGAAAATTTTTTTTAAAGAACTTACCTGATGGCATTTCTTCAGGGTTAGCAATAAATTGTTGCACAACAAATTCAACTTTATTCAGAGACTTTGATACTACGCTTGGCGACGTATCTTTTACTTTGTTATATACGTCTTGGACACGATTTAACGTCCAAGGGCCCATGGGAACGTAATTTATTCCAGTATTTAAGGCGGAAAGACTTCCACGTACAAAACTGAAAAAAAGAAAAAAAAGAAGAAAAAAAAAAAAAAAAAGAAACGAATGAAATAAATTAATAGAAGAAATTGAAAGGAAATAAAATAAAAGATGATGGGTTAATGGCAAGGAAAATGGAATCGGTGAGACGATTTCAAACACCTGTTGGGAGGGTTTGGGTTCAATTTGCATTCTACCTATGGAGAAGGCATGAATCCACTCCAGATATGTGGAAATAGCAAGTCAGTTGGGCACTGTGGGTCCTGTTGTTGGTTGGTTGCTTGGGTTTTAAGACATATCAACATTTGTAGGTTATTTAACGCCAAATCAATTTTTATGAAAATAGTTCTATTTCAAACAATTCAGTTTAGCATAAGTACGCAATTTAAATGTAAGTACAGTTTAATTATCAAAAACATTTCTATTTCAACCTATTCAGTTTAGTCAAGCAGTTCTTATTCAGCTAATTCAGTTTATTATAAGTACAGATTTTGTTTACACACAGTTAAACGTCAAAATACTTTTATATCAAACAATTCAGTTTCGCGTAAGTACAGTTTCAATGTCAAAAACAGTTCCATTTTAAATAATTCAGTTTAGCATAAGCACGCGATTTGAATGTAAGTACAGTTTAATTGTCAAAAACATTTCTATTTCAAGCTATTCAGTTTAGTCAAACAATTCAGTTTAGCATAAGTATGCCGTTAGTTCTATTTAAGCCCTATCATGCATTACCACGCCGGGCCAGAGTGGACCTGGGAGCAATGGCAATGAAGGGGTGCTCCGCATTCCCCAAAGCTTCACCATTACTGGAATCTCACCATCAGATTGTTTAGTGTCAAATCCAGGACACTCGTTGGGGGGGGGGTCTTACCCCTCTGCAAAGGTGCAGTCGGTGTATTCTACAGCCCCAGCCGACTGGGCACGTTGGTCCTGTAGGTAATCTATTTAGACTACTTGTTAATTGGTAAGATGGGGGTTCGAATTTTCTGAAAGTAATACATAACCCAGAATAACAAGTCGCAAGTTACACGTAGATGGATAGATTAATTGATTAATGGCATGTCAACCCGTCTAGGGTTATCTTATGCCTAAAGGTTTGGCAATCGCGTTCATTGTGAATTCTTATTTACATTTTCGTGTAGTTCTTTATTAAAAGTTTTTTGGCACACAGTGCTATGATATCAAGTGTTCCTATCTAATACAAATAATTTGCACACAATTCTATGATATCAAGTATTCCTATCTAATACAAATAATTTGCACACAATTCTATGATATCAAGTATTCCTATCTAATACAAATAATTTACACACAGTTATATGGTCTCAAGTATTCCTATCTAATACAAATAATTTACACACAGTTATATGGTCTCAAGTATTCCTATCTAATACAAATAATTTGCACGCAGTTTTATGGTCTCAAGTATTCCTATCTAATACAAATAATTTACACACAGTTATATGGTCTCAAGTATTCCTATCTAATACAAATAATTTGCACGCAGTTTTATGGTCTCAAGTATTCCTATCTAATACAAATAATTTACACACAGTTATATGGTCTCAAGTATTCCTATCTAATACAAATAATTTGCACGCAGTTTTATGGTCTCAAGTATTCCTATCTAATACAAATAATTTACACACAGTTATATGGTCTCAAGTATTCCTATCTAATATAGAATAGAGCAAGAATAGATGCAAGTAAATGAACGTTGTAGATTCCCTATTGCTGTGAGTAGGGGGCATAAGACTGGATGAGTGAAGGAGAGACAATCACGGAAAAGTACAAAAATTTTTATTTGTGTTGTAGTCAGGATTAGAAAAGGCCGTGACTTTTTGTCTTTGTTTTATTATTTCCTTTCAAGCTGGATGCATGAAAAAGAGCGAGAGAATAATAAAGTGGAGATGGCCGTGGTGTAATGGTTATCGTCGTAGGAAATGGACACGGCGACACGAGTTCAAATCCTGGACAAGACTGATTGCATTTCACATAGCTCTAATACCCTTGGGAAATGTATGAATCCAATTATTCTCCCTCCAGCTATGGGTAAATAGAAGGACAGACGAGGTTCTTTAGCCTTTGTTAGGCAACTATTCTAGGAGAAGGAAAACTCTGAATTCAAACCTGTTAAACTCCGCTTAAAAAAATTGACCTCGTGTCATATCCTGCCGGAGCGGAGGGGTTGGTAAATATGGATAGAATAATAAAGTGGGGGCCACAGAGAGAAAACGACCGAAAAAGCGGAAATTTTTTTGCTTGCTTTACTGTATGGGATTTACACCCCCTATATTTCTAGGGGGTGTCCTCGTGGTGTAATGGTTAAAGCGATGGACTGCGGAATCGTAGAACGAGAGTTCGTACTCTAGTCGCGCTATTACGTTCACTTTCGGGCAAATACCCTTGGGAAAGGTATGAACCCCCTTATCCTCCCAGCTATAGGTTAAGTAGTACAACTACTGTTCTTCTAGGAGAATAGCCTTGGCATTAAATAACCTTCAAAGGTTGATATGCCACTAAACAAAGAAACCAAACCAAACCTATATTTCTAAAATGGCCGTCAATGGCCGCGCGGCGTAAAAAATTCTAGAAAACTCAGATCCATGACTCACTTGTTCCCTTAAGAAAAGGTGGTGGACCTCAGTAAATTTATTAGTTTCGGGGAACCCATTGGAGAGAGAAATCACGTGCCTTGTGTTTCCAACTACGTCCAATTATTCGATTTTGTCCCTCGCAAAATAGATCGTGTGTTTGGAGCCGGTCACGTGACATATATAATCTACACATTCGGTGGCTCACTCTCTTATTCTTCACTCCCTTAGCTAGTGACACATAGCACAAGACACGTGACATGGATGCCTATATAGTCTGCGATTCAGAGGGCTTGCCCTTTTTTTCTCTCTCGTTCTGCCTTCCGGCATGTTTGCGCACGGCCTCAGACATTTCGTCACATCCCACATAGAGACAAACAACCAATGTGGGAGGACACACGGCCCTCAAAAAACACATTGCCTACTCATGTGTATTAGTACTTTGCGTGGAATACTAAGTCAACCCACACAAATAGTCGCACAGGACACTTTTTAATATTTTAGTTTCTCGCTTACACCTACATACTAGCACATAAACGTTTGTAAGGATTCTGACATTCTTACCCTTTATTTCAAGAAAAATATTCATTCACCATAATATTCGTGTTAGTCACACACACATAGGAATATTTAACTAACAATATTCGGAAATTCACACAGTTTTTGTAATGTTTCCTTGTTTTTTGCTTGTTAATATATAAATTCATTTTGTTTTATATTGGCTTGTTGTGAATATTCTTTTGTCTAGTAAAGTTGGCGACCGTAATCGTGGGGGACCTGAAGGCTCCCTTTTCAATAGCTACTACACCGAGGTGTAGGAGAGGGCGCTACTCCTTTCCCTGAATTGCCCCACTTCACCCTTGATACCTACCTTATATTGCTGAGTGTTAAGCAAGGAGGTATCAAGTACTATTTTTAAAGTCTTTGGTATGACTCGACCTGGGATTGAACCTATGTCTCCTGGACCATCGGCAAACACTCTACCCACCTCACACCTGTTGTATTAAGCCAGCAGACATTCTCTACTGAAAAATCTATGTTTTTATGGCCTTATCATATTTACCCAACCCCTCCGCTGGGGCAGGATATGACACAAGGTCAATTTTTAAGCGGAGTTTAACAGGTTTTAATTCAGAGTTTTCCTTCTCCTAGACTAGTCGCCTTACCAAGGCTGAAGAATCCAGTCTGCTCTACTATTTACCCATAGCTGGAGGGAGAGTAACTGGATTCATACCTTTTCCAAGGGTATTAGTGCTATGTGAAATGCAATCAGTCTCGTCCAGGATTTGAACTCGTGTTGCCGTGTCCATTTCCTACGACGATAACCATTACACCACGGTTTTTATGGCCTTATGCTGCAGAAATCAAAGACTTGCTTTTTTCAAAGGACTTATAGTCAATCAGATTTAGACAAAAAATTTTGTATTATTCGGTTCAGAACAAAATTTTGGATGAATTTATTCATGTTGAGCTAAGATTTAAAACAATAAAAGAATCTAAATTTGTCGAATTTTGAAATCTGTAGCTTTTTGACGCTCCCCACCCCCCAAAAAAAATTCGATGGAAGCGTTTTCAACTTCAGAAGTGAATAAAGACACACTGGATTTGGATGGATTGAAATGCGAGCAGAAAGGGGTTTATGCCGTAAGATTTTGCAAAGTAAAGGTCAAGCATTTGAGAAGTTGCACACATTATAGGGGACTTGAACAAAACCAAGCTCTGGCACAAGCAACCAAATTTCGACGTCTGATTCAAACCATAGCTGCCATTTTTGCTTTCTGTGAGACATCTTCTTCATTAAAGCATGTAAATAATTATATGAGGTGTTCCCGAAGTGAAGGACGATTAAATAAATTGGTTTTCATTTCCATGAATAAAGACCTTTTGAAGAAGAAAATGATGGTTTGGATGGATTCTTTGTTTAATGGCATATCAACCTTTTAAGGTTATTTAATGCCAAAGCCATTCTCTTAGAAGAACAGTAGTGGTACTATTTAACCTAAAGCTGGGAGGATAAGGGGGGGGGTCAAACCTTTCCCAAGGATATTTGGCCGAAAGTGAACGTAATAGCGTGACTGGAGTACGAACTCGCTTACTACGATTCCGCAGTTCATCACTTTAACCATTACACCACGAGAACACCCCCGAAAATAATGGTAGAGCGAAGTGCTGATATTTTTTTCAACAAAATTTGCCAAAAAAGCAAAACAAAACAAAAAAAAAAACGAAGAATTGAATTGATTTAATAACAAATTTTAATTTCCCATTATTGGTAGATTTTATCATTTTCTCTTGTCAGCAAAAACGCTCATCATGGTCGCCTGCTTATTACTCATAGGAAGTGGAGAGACATTGAAGAGGGGTATCAAATCTGAGGGGGGGTACTGTTGGTAGAAGTGTATTTTCTCACATAAAAATTAGTTAACATCACATTGCCAGATGGGGTGGGGAGGCGAATAATTTTCCCTGCGAGAGGTGGGTTTAAGTAAGGCTCTCCTTTTCCGTCTTCGACTTTGTGATTAGCCTGTATAATAGACTGCATGACCTGGTTCCCCAGTCACTCTTCGCTACTGATATATATATATATATATATATATATATATTGGGAACTGGGTTAAGCGAGGCAAACTAATTGTACCAAGTGACGCCACAGATGGGTATGACTGGCAAGATCATTTGGTATTGTCCCGGTTAAAATTGCTTCGCTTGTACTGTTGACTGATTTTATTTCCTCGACGCTCAAATTACAAAATTCTTTCCAATGAAAAGGACGAAATAAGAGAATCAAAATAAAAAAAAAAAACAAAAAAATTCCAAACAAAAAAATAACAAACCCAAAAACCCCAAAAAGAAATGAAAAAAAAACAAAAAAAAAAACAAAGACAAAAATATAACATTCCCACCGTAAAAATTTTCCGGTTTCCATTGCATTCAAGTTGGATTATCTTTCAGAATTTCTGCTCTCTCTCTTCCTCTTCCCCCTCCTTCTCTCTCCCTTCCTCTTCCCCACTCCGTCTCTCTCTCTCTCTCTTTCTCTCTCTCTCTCCCTCTTCCATTCTCTCTCTCTGTCTCTCACCTCCCGCC
>OY757945.1:2880791-3025791 GCA_963585895.1 Sepioteuthis lessoniana | reverse complement strand
TTTCGGAAGTCCTGTAAAGACTTAAAAACACAGATATATATATATATATATATATATATATATATATATATATATATATATATATATATGCTTGTGTGTGTTAGATGAAAATAAACAATACTTACTTTGTCGCCATTATTCTAAAACAATATTGATTAAAATCAATCTCTTTTCACAAGTTTTGCCCGATTTCGCTTTTCAGATTACAAATCAAAATCCACACAGGTTGGTCTTAGATTGATTTTCGATGCCCCACGCTATTTTTTTTTTAAATTTTAAACAATTTCCTAATTTCTGACCGATAGGAAATTCGATTTAGTCAGTTTGGCCTCTAAGTTGTTTTGAAAATACGGGAGTGTCACTAACAAAGTCATGTGTGTTCAAGATAAGAAACTTTTTCAAAGAATGTCAACAACTGCTCTCTCTCTCTCTCTCTCAATCTCTCTTTCTCTTCTTCTCTATCTCCCACTGCTTTCTTCTTCTTCTTCTTCTTCTTCTTCTTCTTCTTCTTCTTCTTCTTCTTCTTCTTCTCTCTCCCACTGCTTTCTTCTTCTTCTTCTTCTTCTTCTTCTTCTTCTTCTTCTTCTTCTTCTTCTTCTTCTTCTTCTTTCTGTCTGTCTGTCTGTCTGTCTCTCTCTTTATTTGTCTGTCTCTCTCACGGCTTTTTATCTATCTCGCTTCCCTTTTTTCTCTATCTCTCTACCTTAATCTTTCGGTCTGTCTCTCTCATGGCTTTTTATCTTATTCATTCCTCTTTCTCTCTCTCTCTCTCCCTTTATCTGTCTGTCTCTCTCACGGCATTTTTTCTATCTTCTTTCCCCCTTTCTCTCTACCTTTATCTGTTTGTCTGTCTCACGGCTTTTTTAAAATCTATCTTCTTTCACTTTTTTTATCTGTCTCTCTCCCTTAATCTGCCTGTCTTTCTTACGGCTTTTTTAAAAAATCTTCTTTCCTCTTTCCTCTTTCTCTCAGCCCCTCTCCTTTTAATTGGGTAAATACGTATATCCGTGATATACTACCACAGAAAAACAAAAACCAGAAGAAAGACAAATTAAACTCAATCTCACATACCGGAATATGGGAGAGTGAGCTGAAAAGTTTATTGGATGAAAAGTTCATATGATGACGTCATCATATCTGCTGTTGATAATTTAAAAAAAATGGTATCCAAAAACTGCAACACCGATTGAAAAAAGTGTGTAGACCGCAAAGGAGACTATGCTGAAAAATAAATCTCATTTGGCCACATTCCATGAGAGTATCTTGGTCAGCCTATAAAATTTTCAGCCGACTGTGGTACATTACAAAAGAGACTAGAAAAGCGTATCCAAACAGATGAAAATATACTCGTAATGGTCCATGAACAAGCAGTATGTGGATGGGGTACAAAGTAGCAAAAAGCTTACTTGTAAAGAGTTGGTAAGATAGCCATGTGGCTTTGTCGTTTCCTGGAAGGGTCAGGGATAATGTCTCTATTTGTCAAAGATCAGGAAAAAAAAAGGTCGAGAATGGGTTTCTGGACTGTCATGAGGCACCCTACGAAACCCCTAGAGAACAAACCAATTCATCGAGGGAGATGTTTTTTTTTATTTTATCCTTACACCTGCAATGATATAATGTGGATTTTTTTGCTGCCCGAAATTGTATCTTGTATCGCAGGGGTCAAAGGTCATTTTTTTTTAAACTCAGATAAATCCAGGGATTTAAAATACTGTTGTTTTTGTTTTTGTTTTCTAAGTGGTGACAAGATAGCGGACTAACTGCTGGTCAGAAATACTCGACTGCTAATTTATCTAGGAGGTTCCAGAGGAAGAAAAATTTATTGTCTAATCTTCAATATGAAGAACATGTCAGCCTAGAAAATCAGCATTTGAAATCGTACTATTTACCTAGGTCTGAACATTGAAGCAAGCCAAACGTATTTAGTAAACTTAACTATCTGGCACAAGGTTACAAGTGTGAGGCGCTCAAAGAAGACCGATCTCACTTCGGTAATAATTGTTTAATTTTGTTTACGATTCATCCACAGGTTGCTATTTACTCAGTTTTCCTCGGCCACGAGACTGTTGCGCTCAATGAGGGTCGAACTCGCTACGGCAGAGTTTGCAGAACTTTGTTCCACGGCGATGGGCCTTGCTTTTAATTAGCGTATAATTCTTTTTTTCAAAAGAGAATTTCAATTAAGTCCAACTATTTAAACACCTGAAGTGACACTCCTGCCATGCTTCTAAGATAGCCTTGTTACACCTGTGGTTGCCTAGTTACGAGATATTTTACCAGGTTTAAAAAAGGAAGACATGACAGTTAATCGAAAACTTTTTAAACAAAAAAGAGGGCGTGTCTTGCAGATTAATATCATTTTGGTGATTTCAATCCTCACCAAGTGCCTTATACTTATGGTCTTGTTCTAGACTGTTCTCATTGTAGCGAATTCGATCTTCGCCGTGTATCACACTTGTAGATTAATGCCAAACTATTATTGTAGTGAGCTCGATCTTAACTGAGTGCCTTTCATTTGTATCCTTGTTTTAGGCTATTCGCACTGTAGCGAGATCAATCCTCAATTGGTCTGGTCTAATGGGATTTGGTGATCTATTTCTATCGCAAAACTCCAGAGAATTTTATGCGTCTGGTTTTCTTGGACAGATTCTGGTTTGTACACATACCATTTATCATCTCTTTAACTTTAATCCCTTGCATTATTCCCAGAGGATCCCTTTTCCCACCCAGTCATGCCTACTCTTGTACTCCTTTTGTACCAGTTTGCAACATTTGCTTATTTGCGAAAAGATCCTTCAAAGGTAATCAATATTTGTCCGGGGATAGTTTCAAAAGTCACATTAGATGGAGAAATTTGGAGTTTCGGCGAAGAAGATAGAAAACGATTGCTTTAGATCTATAAAAGGAGTCTCTTGAAAGAATCATATCAAAATACTATTACTCCCAGGTCCACTCTAAACCCTGGATAAACAATTAACGTTTATATGAAAATAAAGAATAAATTATTCAAGTGGCATCAAATTGATAATGGAATATGGAGATAGAAGTTACAAAAAAATCATCAGTGAGAATCAGAAAAAAACTTTTGACTCAACCTGGTGTAGACTAGCCGATCATTCACAATAAATTTATCGATCTGGATATCATCGAGATGAACACTTGACTTTATTTTACAACAGTTAAAAGGTCAATCTATTTGGAAGATAATAATTGTTTGTAAATAATTAGTACTAGATAGGAATATTTGAAGTCATAGAAGTAAAGTTGGCGACCCCGCCCCGTCGAGGGTGACCCGAAGGCTCCCTTCACGATAAATACTACACCAAGGTGTAGGGGTGGGCGCAACTCATTTCCCTGGATTGCTCCACTTTACCTTCGATCCGTACCTTATATTGCTGAGTGTTTAGCAAAGAGGCATCAAGTACCATTTTTGAGTCTTTGGTATGACTCGACCTGGGATTGAACGCAGGTCTCCTGGACCATCATGCCAATGTTCGGTAGATTGAAGTCATATAATTGTGTGCAAAAAATAATGGTGTAATGGTTATCGTCGTAAGAAAAGGGACACAGCGACACGAGTTCAAATCCTGGACGAAACTGCTTGCATTTCACATAGCACTAATACCCTTGGAAAAGGTATGAATTCAATTATTCTCCCTCCAGCTATGGGTAGAATAGTAGGACAGACTGAGTTCTTCAGCCTTAGTGAGGCAACTAGTCTAGGAGAAGGAAAACTCTGAATTCAAACCTATTAAACTCCGCTTAAGAATTGACCTTGTGTCATATCCTGCCCGAGCAGAGGGGTTGGGTAAATATGATAATTGTGTGCAAGTTATTTATATTAGATGAGAACAATTGCCCAAAGGTTGTAAATTATTAATATTAGAAAGAAATAGTTGATTATATTAAAATCCAATCCGAATAGTTTATTGAAAATATTTAATTGAGAGCTAACTGTTATTTACTCCTTGCTAGGTTTTCACACTATTTTTGATTGGTGCTTTTTATTCTGAAGTTCAAGAGACAACAAATCTTCTCACGTCTCCTGGACTCTTTTGAGTATTCTTGCTGATTTTAACAGTGCTGTGGTCTGGATGGACTCGATTCTTCTTCTGATCTCCTGTTCTTTCTATTCTCTTTTTTAAGGTTTTGATGACCGTTCCAAGTGCACCAATAACTGTTGGGATCACCGTCACCCAAAGTCCAACTATTTGTTTATCTTTTCACTTTTTTTAATTTTCACTCCATAGTCCGTTAGAACAACAAAATCCAATAGACAACAAGTTCTTTTTTTTCTGGTTAATTAACACGAGGTTGTCTGGTCGTCTTGTTGGGATTAGGGGATCCATTTGTATCTTAAAATCACAAAGAATTTATCTTTTTGGACAGATTTTGGTTTGTGCATATATCATTTGTCAGAATGACAAAATTTCATTTTTTTGCACAATTCCCAGTTGATCAACTTTCTCACCCAATCGTGCCTCATCTTGCATTCCTTTTGCGCTATTATTATTATTATTATTATTTGATTTTTAGCATTACTTTTGGTTTCAAACAATCCTTCAGCGGATCTTTTTCCAAAACATTAGTTAAAGGAATGTATGTTCGCCGATGGTCCAGGAGACCAGGGTTCAATCCAAGGTCGAGTCATACCAAAGACTCAATAATAGTACTTGATGCTTCATTGCTTAACACTCAGCATTATGAGATACAGATCAAGGATAAAGTGGATCAATCCAGTGAAAAGAGTAGCGTCCTCGCCTACTCTTCAGTGTTGTAGCTATTGAAAATAGATCCTTCTAGTTGTCCTTGACTACGATCGGCCAACTTATATATATTTTTGAATCCAGTGCTGATGCACGTATTTAAATGTCTTTAGCTACTGACGCTATTTATAGAAACAAATTCGAAAAGTAAACGCTACACAATACAACAGTACAAACGCTCATTCTACAAAGTAGTAATGTACATACAAAAGTTACATAACTTTTGTAATACATCCTCCTCCTCCGATGGCCCAAAGTTGGGCAGAAAGTACTTGAGAATTAACTAATTATGGAAGGTTTATTAACCAAATTCCCGCCGAATATCATAAGATCAATACGGCAACACGAAAGGATTAACCAAAAAATATGTAGACAAAAACCTTTATAATGTTCAATAAAAAATATATATATATATATATATACGTTGGAATAATGGTTAGAGTGTTCACCAATGGCCCGGGAGAGTTGAATTCGATCCCCGGTCGAGTCATACCAAAGACTGAAAAAATGGTACTTGATGACTCCTTGCTTAACACTCAGCATCATAAGGTACGGATCAAGAGTAAAGTGGAGCAATCCAGGGAAAGGTGTACCGCCCTCCTCTGTTGTAGCTATCGAAAAGGGAGACTTCGGGTTACCCTCGACTACGGTCGCTAACTTTACTTATATATATATATATATATATATATATATATATATATATATATATATATATTTGCTGCCTCTTTTGGGTGCTATTTTCCAATCACATTGATAGTACCCACCTTTGGAGATAAGCAGTTCTGCAAAGTGCAATTTTTTTTGTATACCATATTGGCTAGGAGTGTCAGTCATCTTGTTAATGTGTTTATATGTCCCTTTCTTAATCATACCCAGTGCTCCCACTATTACTGGCACGGTGGTAATTTTAAGGTGACCAAGTTTTTGTATTTCTATTTCAACGTCTTTGTATTTACTTATTTCATTATACTCTTCGATTAATGTCTTATTATCTGTTGGCACTGCCATATTTGTTGGAATGCATGTTTTTCTTTTATAGTTCTTAACATTTAGTCTATTGTTCTTTATTTTTCTATCCGTTTGGATTGCAAAGTCCCAGAGAATAATTGCTCCTTTTGTTTCTGTTATTGATTCCAGTTGGTGCTTTTTTTTACCATTTTTCACATTGTATTTGCGTATATTCCAATGAATGTAATGTCCTATTTATGTGGAGAATAATAAAAATTGAAATAAAAATGAATATATGAATAAATAAAATAAACTCAAAAGTGTTGCCTAGCGACACACTGATTCACTCTCCTACCTGTTGCAACCTTTGCTGCACATATCTATTAGATAACAGGACACACCTTCAAACTTACAACTCACAAAAAAAAAAAAAAATCACTGTCCTGTTAACCGCCGTCTATGCTAATATACTTCACAAAAAAAAAAAAAAAAAAAAAAAACCTACTAGACATAATCCCTGGCTTTAAACTTATCACTTACCGAAAATGACTAATATATTTCAAAGTCATGTTTGGGAAACACGACTCCGTCTATTAGTTCAGGAAAACATTCTCACGCTACAGAATAGCCATTTTAAACCCTAAAAAAGTTGAAATTTAAAAGGTATCTTCGTTTCTTTCCTTCCTTCTTTAAATTCTCTTGCAGCCTTCTACATATAATATACAAGCGTGTGGTTGCAAGAAAAATAAGACTGACGAGAAGATTTAGTTTATTTTGTTTATTGAATAAATAAAATAAACTAGCGGATGAAATATCTGACTGGCTGACGGGGGTCGTCTATTCGGTGACAAGCAGTTGCTTTGATCTGATCGGACGATGTTGTCGGGTGACGGCCGACGATTCAACTGGCGTGGGACTTCTGTTTGGCCAATTTATGTGTTCCCGATTTCAAACACCGGCTCCAGAAAATACTACTTGTTTTTTTTTTCTATAACTGAGAATTTTCTGAGGATTTTGGATAAACTATGCGCGGAGCTTATGTACAGAAGCCATGATTTTCTCAGTTTGACACTGGCCGTTGTTGAGTCAATATCCGGTAGCTGTTATTTTCTTCTACAGTGTCGATGTCTGTGGGTCTGTGTTTTGTGTGTTTTAGTGGTTAGGTGCGTGAAGAGTTAAGTGGATGAATCAGAAGAGATTTGATATATTTTACTATAACATACAAAGAACGCCAACAAGTTAAATGGTGTAAGAAGAAGAGAACAATGGATACAGATACCACAACAACCGAAAACTGCCAACGACAACAACCCACAAACTACGAAAACCAAATAACCAAGCATCTCTAAACTTCTATTCATCATGCGTTTCTTTTTATATTCTATTAGTGTTAACATTGAGAAACCGCATAATACGGGGTGCAACGATAAAATTGTCGCCCTAGAAAAGACGACATGATTCCATTCCCGTTTAATGAAAACCGGTTTTCTTTTTTTGCTGCAGACCATCTACTAGTTGGCCAGTTGTATACAAATCCCGAGAGCGATAGGAGCCTTCTATCATGTCTGAAAGTGACACAATGTTCAATGAGCGAGATCGAAGATGCACCGCTGTACAACTCATGCTCTCTACCGATCCAAGTTATGACAACAGGACCATTGCCAGCACCCTGAAAATGAAAATCTGGATTGCAACGAATAACAGGCACGTGCCCAGGGTGATGAGAACAAAGTTTCCGGTTACAGTTATGGTCTTTGGTGTAATTTCAAGTGAGGGCCACATCATGCCACCTCACATCTTCGAAGTTGGCTTGAAAGTCAATACCAAAGTGTACCTAGATGTGTTGAAGAGTGTGGTGATCCCCTGGTGCAATCAGGTGGCTGGTGGCAGACCCTGCGTGTGGCAGCAGGACTCGGCGCCGGCCCACAATTCCAAAGAGACCCAGGCTTGGCTTCAGAAGGAGTGCAAAGACTTTGTACCCTTCTCTCACTGCCCCCTCCTCCCCCGACCTGAACCCGCTGGACTACTTCATTTGGTCATACGTCGAGAACATCACCAACATGACCTCCCACAACACCAAAGCCAGCCTGATCGCCGCCATCCGCTGAGTATTCGTCGAGCTCCCTCCGGCGCTTGTTGAAAAGGTATGCTCCCAGTTCCGGATCCGTATCGAGGCGGTGATTGAGGCTGAAGGCGGCTACATTGAATAGATGTCAGCTCTACTACATAATCAAGTTACCTGAATTGATTTTTTCAATAGAAGTTTTAAAATAAAACTGTAGTGTTGTTTTCTTTCGGACGACAATTTTATCGTTCCATCCTGTAAAGTGCTAATTGATTCAGTTTGTTTGCACGATCTACTTATTGAGTTTGATCCGTTTTTTTTTATATATTTGCTTGACAGTTTCGAGTTGGCATTCTCTGGCTCTGTGCTGCTACTATAAACACTCCCCCCCCACGTTTCCATTTTCAGTCCAGCACTTTCAGCCAACGATTAGTCCTTATTATATCTATATCGGCATTTCTAATTCTTTGTTCGTACCACCGATGTGGTGATTTTTGCTCCCAGGGTATTCAAATTGATTCAGTCCTTATATCATTGCTTTTTCTTTATGTTTTTGTTGCCTCTATTGCTTTATCTTTTATGTATCATTTTTGGTGTGAAGTCGAGTATTTTTAAATCAAATTTATGGCTTTCTTTACTGATTGAATATTTTTCTTTAGCTCCTTTTGCGTCTTTGCTAATTGTAACATCCAATCAGTTATAGCGTCTAGGTATTTCTTAAAATCTACTGTGGTTGTTTTAAAGGTGAATTCTTATAGGATTATTATCATTATTATCATATTATTCTTAGCTAGTGTTTTGCTCCAACGTTAGCTGATGATCTTTCACAGGAGTCTAAGTGACAACAAGTCTCCTCAAGTCTCCAGGACTCTTATCAGTATGCTAACCGATTTTAACAATGCTGTAGTTAGGATGGTTTCGATTCATCTTCCGATTTTAATGGAGGTGCTCGTGATGTAATGGTTATCGTCGTAGGAAATGGACACGGCGACACGAGTTCAAATCCTGGACGAGGTTAATTGCATTTCACATAGCACTAATACCCTTGGGAAAGGTATGAATAGAATTATTCTCCCTCCAGCTAGGGGTAAATAGTAGGACAGACTAGGTTCTTCAGCCTTGGTGAGGCAACTAGTCTAGGAGAAGGAAAACTCTGAATTCAAACCTGTTAAACTCCGCTTAAAATCATTGACCTTGTGTCATATCATGCCCGAACGGAGAGGTTGGTAAATATGATTTTCCGATTTTAATCTCTTCTAGCGACCCCTTTACTAGTCTTTCGGGATTGTTCCGAGTGCACCAATTACAATCGGTATCACCGTCACCTTTATCTTCCATAGCTTTTTAAGTTCTCTGACAAGGTCTAAGTACTTGTCTCTCTTTTCGTTTTCTTTTCCGCCTGGGCTGCAAACTCCACAATTCGGCAGACAGTGAAAAGTACTGATTGATTCTGGATCAGAAGTGTCGCTTCTAAAAACTAAAAAAAAAAAAAAAAATGAGGAATTAGAGATTGACTTTGAAAGATTCAGATTTAACAGTAATCCCTGCAAATAGACAAAAATGGAAATAAACGGTATGGTCCACTTTCCCATTGAGATGGGTGGAATTAAAACTTGTACGAAGGGCACATGGCGTAACGGTTATAGGCGTTGGTTCCCTGAGCTTCTAAGGAGACAATCATCTGAAGGTTGCAGGTTCAATCCTCGCTACAGGCGAGTAACAATACAGGAATTCTTAACACTTGTACCCGGTTATGGCTAACGGAATCAGAACAGGTGACCCCCGTGGTTTCAATAAAGGACGTAGTTCGAAGGTCCGTGAAGGTTCCCGAGTTCGACAAACACCTGAAGAAGGCCAAAGGACATATCGACCGAAACGTTGGGGAAAATAACAATAAAGATGAAGTCAATTGTCCGAAAAATCTTAATGATAAAAATCAACAAGCTTCGTCTCAGAAATTTAGACAACTAATTGTACGAAGCTATATATTGTGCCAGACTTAGATCAAACCATAATATTGGGCGAAAATCGGTTAAGAAAAGCGAACCCAGATAAATTTTAATCAAAACCAGAGGGTTAGAAAGTTTACTTGGTGATAATACCAGAAGAGAGTTCAATATCTACTCAGTAGACAGTATTAAATTACCTCCACGTAGCGTTATTTCCGGCACTGCCAAATTAGCCTCCACAGGACAACAGAATGGAACCTTATACCAAGTAACTCCCACAGAAGACGCATTCCTAGAAAATGTAGATGTGGTTTTGGTTAAGTCTGTTTTAAAAGGTAACGGTGCAAGAAAAATTCCAATAATGTTGTTGCATATGGAACTTTGAGAGAACCGTCAATCAGAGATTTCGCTACAGAGAAAGCGGAAGCATATGCTTGGGTTGACAGCGCCTGCGAGTGGCCCACAGTAGAACTCAGTTGTGAACTCTTGGTCAAAGAAGTGCTTAGTGGGACCCTGAATACGGAAACACAGCGTGGTTAATAAGTTAAGGGTCAATATAGCAGTCCTTCATCTGGAGTCTGAGTGACAACAAGTCTCCTATAGTCTCCAGGACTCTTCTCAGTATGCTGACTGATTTTAACAATGCTGTAATTTGGATGGTTTCGATTCGTCTTCCGATTTTAAGCTCTTCCAGAGCCCCCTTTCCAAGTCTTTCGGGATTGTTCCGAGTGCACCCATTACAATCGGTATCACCGTTACCTTCATCTTCCGTGGATGTGCCCGTGGTGTAATGGTTAGCGTCGTAGGAAATGGACACGACGACACGAGTTCAAATCCTGGACGAGACTGAATCCATTTCACATAGCACTAATACCCTTGGGAAAGGTATGAATCCAGTCATTCTCCCTCCAGCTATAGGTAAATAGTAGGACAGACTAGGTTCTTCAGCCTTGGTAAGGCAACTAGTCTAGGAGAAGGAAAACTCAGAATTCAAACCTGTTAAACTCCGCTTAAAAATTGACCTTGTGTCATATCCTGCCCGAGCGGAGGGGTTGGTAAATATGGTTACCTTCATCTTCCATAGCTTTTAAAATTCTCTGGCAAAGACTAAGTACTTGTCTCTCTTTTCGTTTTCTTTTATTTTTATCCTGTAGTCCGCCCGGACCGTCTTTGTCTCCCTGTCTCCCTCACAGTTACAGTCAACTTTAGACTTTTTCGAGAAATAAAGTTGAGTTATATTTTTATAACCAAGTGTTATGGCCATTCCTCCATTCATTATGTAACAATGTTAGCCAATTTGGGCAACAAAACTGTGAAGGTACAAAAGGTAGAAAAATTAGGGATCATATCACCTGTAAACATAAGAAAACAAGTTAAATATATTGAGACACAATCCAAATTAAACATATAAAGATAAAAGGAATCCAAATGCACTCAATGTACAACAGGAACATAGAAAACAAGGAATATAATAAGCAGCAATAGAAATATTGTTGCCAATTCAGAAAAGGGATTTGAGGCAAACTCAGTCGTTTCAAATGATAATTGACACAAGAAATCACTCCTCTATAAAATTGAAACATTACTGAACCCCAATCCATAAAAAAAAATTGGTAGAAGCTGTAAAAGAGATATTGAAGACTAAGGTAATTAAACGTTCTAAATCCTCTTGGGGTTTTCCGATAGTAGTGATAGACAACAGGGATCTTCTTCGTAGATTTTAGTGCTCTTAATAACATCACGAAGCCTCTTGTACACCCACTACCATTAGTAGACGACATCCTGGCTCTACTGGATAAAGCCACCTATTTTTCTAACTTTGATTTGAGGCCGGGATACTTGTGGGTAGCTGATCGAGAAAAGGCTGTATTTGTATGCCATTCAGGGTTTTTCCAATTCCAGGTCATGCCTTCTGGATTGGCTAATGCACATGGTATATTTCAGCAATTATCGTACAAGAAGGAATAGAACAATTTTCCATGGCCTATTTCGATGACATACTGGTATTCTCTTACTGCTCAAGTGAACATATCCAACACTTTCGACCGAAGTTGATCCTTTGAGAAAGCATCAATAAAAGATAAAATTACCAAAGTGTCAGTTTTTGATGGAAGAAACTAAATATCTTAGATTTGACATAAGTGGAATTAAACCTGATACTGAAAAGTTGAAGTCATTCAGTCGATGCCCGAACCGAAAACGGGGTTTCATAGGCGCCATTGGATACTGCCGAATATTTATACCTGTATTTTCAAGTATAGTTATACCCCTTATAGCACTCACAAAGAAAGTGGACGGATGATTGTCTGCGGTTGTTTGATACATTAAAAATCTGCCGACAACAATCCTGTTATTGACTTATCCAGATCAGTGTATTGGGGCATGTCTAACTTAATCATGCCCCCAAAAGGATGGTCCAGTTCCGGAAATATCAGAATAAATACCTATTTATTTTCTCGCAAGCTGACACCCACACAATAGAGGTGGCCTGTCATTGAAAAAGAAGCATATCATTGAATGTTTTCCAAAAGCTTGTCTAAGTTGGGCACAATTTACAATTAAAAAAGATTATAAACTTCTTCAAAACTGGACGAACAATAAAATACAAGAGTGGGTATTAAAGACAACTGAGTATAATTCCAAAATAGAATATCTATCAAGTAGAGAAAATACTTACGCTGACCCGTATTCTTAATCAGTTCGAGCGAGAATCAGAGTTTCAAGAAATAGAGATTGATGACAATACCAATAAAATTAATGTAATTAACCTCTTCTATTGTTTAAAGAATCGGCAGAAGTTAAACGAATCAAATGTAATAGTCGAGAAACCCAAACTGAAAATACAACAATTAAGTAAGTATCAAAAAGACGAAGAAATTAAAATATTAAAAAGGAACATAGAGTCTGAGAAAAACTCTAAAGTATTATTGGAGAAATATATGGCGCAAGATGGGTTGTTATATTATATTTCTGATATAGATAAGGTGATCCGACTTGGGCCGTATGTACCAAAACTGATTCGGGCTGACATATTCAGATAGGTTCGTAATGACCAGGGACATACGGGTATTGATAAGACAAGTGAACTCATAGGCAGAAAATACTTCTGGCCGAGGTTATATTAAGAAGTCACGAAATATGGTAACTCATGCGTGGTTTGTCAATCAAGGAATCGCAAACATGAAAATGTACTCCTTGAAGAAATTGCCTTCAATAAGTTTCCAGACGTTTATATATATATATATATATACGAGGTGCCTTCAATAAGTTTCCAGACTTTTTTGTACAGGCATTTAAAATTGTCGTAGACTCTTGAAAATTCAGTATGTTATTGCTATACATTTTATGAGATGACTGACCTAATCTTTATGATTTCAACGTCAAATGAACAGCTACAGAAGTAATTGGAATACACCCTACTAAAGCCGGATTGTCACAGCTGGGGAATTTCAAAAATGCAATCTGGACGTGAGGACACTTTAGAAGAACGATATGCAATAAAATTCTGTTTTAAACTTGGAAAAAGGCCACAGAAACCTATGGAATGCTTCAGACTGCTTTTCGACCATCTTGCATGAATCGAGCATCAGTTTTTGAGTGGCATAAGAGATTCAAGGAAGGCAGAGAGTCTGTGAGGGATGATGAGAGGTGTTCAAATAAAGAATCTATAGAGACAATAAGTGCACAGTTTGATGTCAGTGTGGGAACTGTATACACAATTATTCACGAGGAACTGAAGATGCAGAAGATTTGCGCAAAGTTTTTCCCATGGGTTCTCAGAGAAGATCAGAAAGAAAGACGTTGTCATGACAGCAGGGAGATGGCCGAGCTGATCAATTCAGATCTCGCAATTCTTGATGCTCTGGTGACCTGTGATGAAAGCTGGATCTACTGCTATGATCCAGAGACCAAGTGACAGAGTTCCCAGTGGAAGCATGCTGGCTCTCCCAGTCTCAAGAAGGCCAGACAGAGCAAATCCACCCACAAACCTTTGATGATCCCTTTTTTGACATCACTGGCATGATCTACATGCACTGGGTTCCCACTGGACAGACAGTCAACAAGGAATACTATGTTGAGGTTTTAAGGGAGTTCAGAAAGAGATTCCGTCGGAAGAGGCCTGCACTCATCAAATCGGGTCAGTGGCATTTCAACCAGGACAATGCACCAGTCTACAACTCCATCCTTGTCACAGACTATTTGACCAAGATGAGCATCAAGACAGTTCCTCACCCTCCCTATAGTCCAGACCTTGCTCCTTGTGACTTTTGGTTATTTCCTAAGATCAAGGAAAACCTTAGAGGCTGTCGTTAAGAGACAATTGTGGAGATGAAAGAGGCTGTGACGAAGGTCATTGACACGCTCACACAAGAGGACTTCCATGGGGCCTTCCAGAAGTTGTTGGAACGGTACAAGTGCATTGCTGCCGGAGGAGATTACTTCGAAGAGGACTAGATTTTTGTGCGTGTACTATCAATAAAAGTGCCCATACAAAAAATCTGGAAACTTATTGTGTGCTCCTTGTAATCCTTTAAATGCAGGGTTGGCAAAGAATAAGACGTGCTCAAAAGAAAATAAATGAAAGGTAAAATAAGAATAAGAAAAAAAGTAACACTCAACATCGAGGACCATGTGTATTATAAAGTTAACCTCTGACAAGGGAAACTTGACAAAATATCGGCTCTCTTTTTGATGTGGACCTAATTTGGGACCACGAAAAGATAACTCGGAACATGGTATAAGTTTAAGGATATATTGAAGTAACACGTTACGGAGAAAAGTCAAATATCCAGTCTCTATCCAATCTCACGACGACCGACCGATTGTATTTGTCCTCTGTCCCACCAACCGGACGAGTATGGCACAAGGCCTTTTTTAGGGTGGGGCCAGGCGCAGGGCCGTAGCCCACACGCGCCCGGCATTTCCAAAAATGCCTCGGACCCCGTCGGCATTCCCCTTAAAAGGGGCGCCTCAGGCGCCGGGCGATAAACCCAACCCCTCCGAAGAGGGTTAAAGCCTGGGGGACGGCCCCCTGAGGCCAGAGGTATATCCAGTGACAAGA
The DNA here is from genome assembly GCA_963585895.1 of Sepioteuthis lessoniana. Lineage (NCBI taxonomy): Eukaryota > Metazoa > Mollusca > Cephalopoda > Myopsida > Loliginidae > Sepioteuthis > Sepioteuthis lessoniana. Next base: position 3,011,001 of record OY757945.1, on the reverse strand, counting down.
CACATCCGACCTGAACCGACGACGACCGAACGATCGACGAGAGTACTTGGCTCTCGATTAATATAGGATTTGGAAGAGTCAATCAGTGGCTAGGCAACGGTCCCATAGAATAACTGATTAAACGAACCTGGTCACCTTTTTAATTTGAGATCAGATAAGCGGGAAAAATTAAAAGGGCACATGCTAATGACTTGAAACTATCTAGGCTAGAAAAATGGGAAATTCCCAAAATGATGGAAACAGATAAAAATATGCGTCGAACTTCCCTTAGAGACAGACTTCGAAAAGGACGAAGAGATTGAGCCTATTTCGTATGCAAGGACCCTGGTCCAACCCGAAGACGTAAGAGATCTCTCTCACAACGAATTAGATTGTTGGTAGTCCAAGGGTGAAATGCCTCTGTCAGAAATACGAAGGGTAGACAAAGACAAGTGCCACGCCTCTAAAGTATAGACTTAGAATGTATCAAAATAGGAAGGAAAATGATAGTGGGGTCAGGCAAATCGACAATACCATTACTGAAAGCTAATAATGAACGAGAATGTCGTTAGAACCCAATTTACTCAGGGAATTAAGTTATGGCTGATGTATATGATCTATTCTAGTCACGCAGGCATAAAAGTAGAAATAATAATCAAAATGAACAAAGATTCTCTGTTAATTCTGTTGTTGTATACTCATATGTATATACATGTAAAATCATTGCGACACAATGAATAAAGACGAGCGAAGGCTTCTTTAAAGAAATATACCCCTCATTTTATTTGAAAGTGTCGAAAGGGTTACTCAAGGTTTTACTGTGAGAGGGAGCTGGAGACCGAACAGAATTGCAATATATTGACCCCCACTCTTGTGGCCATCAGCGTTGTGTCTTTCTCGTTCTCCAGGGCTGCTCAACCGGAGGCCCGGGGGCCCAGCTCTCTACTGGATGATGGCTTTCTCTACCGCATCTTGTCTCATCTGATCTCCAACTCACTGACTTCCTGTCTTCACTGAGTTATATAATAGTTCAATCGCCCACTCAATCTTTGGAATGGCATGTTTGATCGTCATTAAGCGGAAATAACTGTCATGCAGTTCACAGGTCACTCTCTTCCGGTGCATCAGTGTATGAGTGTACCATGGGATTTTACCTAGTTCCATATTGTCAGCCAGGCGCGCCTACGCGATTTCTTCTCATAACTGCCATCGGAATGTGTCACTTCCTTCCGGTGCATCACTTTGGAATGGCATGTTTGGCCGGGTCGAAGGTCAATATACAACACTGTTGGCGAAATCAAATCCTTATATTGTGGTAGAATGGTTGGGCTGAAGTTCCTACAAGTGCTGACAATGATAGAATCCCTGCAACCGAGTCAGAAGGTCATATTTCGAAAAACAGGTGCGGTGACAATTACGAGGTCGAAATGGTTAATACTTTTTACGATGAACTTAGAATCTTACAACTTCTTGGTTGACCCTGTCGACAGTAGCAGTAGAATACAGAGACTGCATCTCTGCAGAGGGGTAAGACCCTCCCTATATAACGAGTATCTAGTATATGATACTAAACAATCTGATGATGAGGCTCCACTAATGCCGGAGTTTTGGGAAATGCGGAGTACCCCTTAATTGCCATCGCTCCCCGGCCCACTCTGTCCCGGAGTAGTAACATTTGATAGGGTCCTATCTATGGGTAGAATAGAACTGTTTGACTATCTAAACTGTCTAGACTATCTAAACTATCTAGAACCGTTTTATCATTTAATTGTATGTAAACAAATGAATGATGTTTAATTGAATTGTTAGTGATACATGGCAATACTTGGATAAATCATATCAATCCGATATATATGTATAAACTGGATTTAACATTAAATAACCTACAATGGTTGATATGCCATAAAACCCAACCCAACCAAATCATATATATTTGATATATATGTATAAAGAGGATTTGGCATTAAATAACCTATTATGGTTGATGTGCCATAAACCCCAACCCAACCAAATTCTATATATCTAATATACATGTGTAAAGAGGATTTTGCATTAAATAACTTATAATGATTGATATGCCATAAAACTCAACCAAACCAAATCATATTTATACATATATAATATATATGTATAAAGAGGATTTGCACTAAATAACCTACAATAGTTGATATGCCATAAAACCTAACCCCACCAAATTCTATATATTTAACCTACATATATAAAGAGGATTTGGTATTAAATAACCTACAATGGTTGATATGCCATAAAACCCAACCCAACCAAATCCTATATATTTAATATATATGTATAAAGAGGATTTTGCATTAAATAACCTACAATGGTTGACATGCCATAAAACCCAGCCCAACCAAATCCTATATATTTAATATACATGTATAAAGAGGATTTGGCATTAAATAACCGACAGTAGTTGACATGCCATAAAACCAAACCAAACTAAACTTATTGTTACATGAATTAAGAACAGAAGTATCTGAAACCATTGTAGTAGGAAACAGAGTATCGAATGGCTCCATAGGCCCCAATAAAGGAAAAGGCTTAAATCTTCGATGGCCACTTGCGCGGGAAATAGAAATAATGAAAAGTCGCTTAGAGATTATGGGAAAATATCTGGAAGGGTAGAATTTATTGCTAAACAGAGCATGAAGGTCAGTACTTACCATAATGGGAGGAAAGCTTTAAGTGTACTTTTTCGTACAATGACAGTAGACGACTTACAAGTCATAAAAAGGAAGCGAAAGGCCTTTGAAAATTTTTTTCATTTTCTTTTATTTTCACCCAGTGGTCAGACGGAACGTAAAAATCTACTAGATGACAGGATATTTTTTCTTGTTATTTGGAACTAGGACTGGTTTTCTGGCTGAGATTAGGTGATCAGTTTGTACCTCAAAATCCCAGAAAAGGGCATATGCCATTTGGTAGTATGGTAAAATTTTGATCTTTTGCATAATTCCAAATTGTGCCTGGTATTGTACTTCTTTTGTGTAAGTTTTCTGCATTCACGTTTTATGTAATCAACCGTTTCATCGCTTTCTATACACAACTTCTTTATCTGTTGCGTATCGTCAATTTTCACTTTAATATGATTCGTCCTTATGGCGTTGTTTTGTGCTACTTTTAGAAGAGATTCTGTTTCTCTCTTTATTATCATTATTATTATTGAATAGGAATAGTTACTTGAAACCATGTGCAAAGTTGGAGGAACACGTAGTTTGATGGTTATCCTCGTAGGAAATGGACACGAGGCTGACTGCATTTCACATAGCACTAATACACTTGGGAAAGGTATGCATCCAATTATCCTCCCTCCAGCTATGGGTAAATAGTAGTGCAGACAGGGTTCTTTAACCTTGCGTAGGCAACCAGTCTAGGAAAAGGAAAACTCTGTATTCAAACCTGTCAAACTCTGCTTTAAAAATTGACCTTGTGTCACATCCTGACCATGCGGAGGGACTGGGTAAATACATATATAATTATGCAAATTAATTGTATAAAGAATAGTTACTTGAAGAGAGAATTGTTTCCAAATTATCTTCGAAAAACGAATTTTTGGGAAAATGGGATATTTTAGCATGAACGTTTTTATTTGAAGATAACCTGATATTATTCTGGCGATAAACCTGAAGTTGTTTTCGAGACCACTCGGTTACCGGGAGCCGAGTTATGGGTAGTTTTTTTGCTATTCTATCTTGGAAATTTTTCATATGTTACACACACTACTATAATTATCTCCCTTGTCTTTCACTCTTTCGAAAACAAACGAGATGAAACTCTACTTCGATATGGGTCTTACTTTAGTAAGATCAATATCGAATCAATTTCTAAATAAAAATGAATAAATCGAATAGATGGATAAATTGATTGATTTAGAGAAAATCTATTATTGAAGGTATTTCTTAATATGTTCTTATGTGTGATATTATTTCATCTTCCCCATGGCCGAATGGCTAAAATGCTGGACTGCGTCCTTGAAATAAGTGAGTTCGAATTCCAGTCACGTTATTACATTCCCGCTGGGAAAGGTATGAAACTCCTTCTCCCCCCCCCCACCTATGGGTACCGACGCCGACTACGCCGATGACATAGCGATACTGGCAAATACACCCAACCAAGCCGAAACACTACTGGTTGGGTTTGGAACGATCTGCCGCAGGCATTTGCCTCCATGTCAATGCACACAAAACGGAATATATGTACTATAATCAAACAGGCGACATCTCCACACTTGACGGAACCCCTCTGAAACTAGTAGACAAATTCACCTACCTAGGAAGCAGCGTCTCATCAACCGAAAAAGACATCGACACGCGGCTAACGAAGGCATGGACAGCTATCGATAGCCTATCGATCATATGGAAATCCGACCTGACCGATAAAATGAAGCGCAGTTTCTTCCAGGCAGCGGTCGTATCGATACTGCTGTATGGATGCACTACTTGGACGCTAACTAAACGGCTGGAGAAGAAGCTAGACGGCAATTACACAAGAATGCTGCGAGCAATATTGAACAAGTCCTGGCGGCAACACCCCACAAGGCACCAACTATATGGCCAACAGCCTTCCATCACGAAAACTATCCAAGTTAGACGAACCAGACATGCAGGACACTGCTGGAGAAGCAGGGACGAGCTCATAAGTGATGTACTCCTATGGACCCTCACATATGGCCGGGCAAAAGCAGGACGACCCGCTCGAACATACTTTCAGCAGCTATGCGAGGATAGCCCTGAAGACCAGCCAGAGACGTTGAACGATAGGGAGAAGTGGCAAGAAAGGGTCAGGGATATTCATGCTTGCGGCACGACATGATGATGATGATGATGATGATGAGTTTTACTCCTGTTCCTTATACAAAGATTACTTTGCCATTAAATAGCCCACAACGATTGATGCGCCATGGAAAAACAAAGAAACCAAACCAAATAAGAATAGCCATTATAATTAAATAGGAATAGTTTTTTTAAATCATAAAATCAACCGCCTCATTGGCCAAGTGGGTAGAGTGTTCGTCAATGCTCCAGGAGACCTGGGTTCAATCCCAAGTTGCGTCATACCAAAGACTTTAAAAATGGTACTGGATACGTCCTTGCTTAACACTCAGCAATATAAGGTACGTATCAAGGGTAAAGTGGATCAATACAGGGAAAGGAGTAGTGCCCTCCCCTACACCTCGATGTAGTACCTTTTGAAAAGGGAGCCTTCTGGTCGCCCCCGTCTACGCCAAAAAATCATAAAAAGTAAAGTTGGTGACCGTAGTCAAGGGCGACCCAATGGACCCGTTCTTATTAGCTACCACACCGCGCAGTAGGGGAGGGCGCAACTCCTTCCTGTGGATTGTTTCACTTTATCCTTAACACGTACCATATAATACTAAATGTTAAGCAAGGTGGCATCAAGTACCATTTTTTGAGTCTTTGGTATGACGACCTGGGATTGAACCCAGGTTTCTGAGTGATAACGCTATCCACTAGGCCAATGGACTGGTACAAAATGGCTCATAAAATAAATGAATAAGTTCAGTATTAAATAACAAAACAAGAGATGAACTGTTTTAACATTTAACAAAGTCAAAACAACAACAACAAAAAAAAACTATACTTATACTAAACTGAATTGTTTGAAATAGAAATGTTTAATGTTTAAAAATGGATCTGGCATTAAATAACCTACAACGGTTGATATACCATAAAACCAAACCAAACAAAACCCATTTTAGTACTGACTGGGCTCACTGTTGTTTAATTTGGTTAAGGAGCGTATGTTTTAATAGACATTGAGTATCTCATCATATTTTAAAGTGTTGATTGACTGCGTATATCCGTGGTATGTATAGCTGAAGCTTGGGCACGTCATTGTGTTTGATTCTCACTGGGTTCCCGATACTTCTAGCCTTGTGCCACATTTAAGCCAAGCTTAGTGAATAATTTGGCTACTTCACGTGGTGTAATGGTTTGGTTTCTTTGTTTAATGGCATGTCAACCTTCGTGGGTCATTCAGTGCAAAAGTAACTTATGTACAAGAGTAGTAGCCGTACTATTTAATCTATAGCTAGAGGGAAAAGGGGGTTCATGCCTTTCCCAAATTTTTTAGTCTGAAAGTGATCGTAATAGTCTTCTGGCCATGTGTTACAACTTAGCTAAACATGAGAAATGGTTTTGCCAACTTTCACCGGAAGAATGACCGCATTTTTTTGTGTGATGTTGAATAAATAAATATGGTCTGTTGAGCTGTGACTGTTGGCGTCAGCTAATTTAAATATAAATTACAGAATTGGAACATGATGGGAACAACATTTAATGGTACTCACTTGGAAGTCAATCGACTGTTTCGTTCGGATGGGAACAGTGCGAGTATAGGTGGGGGAAATTGGGTCAGTGCAAGTGTAGAGAATATGGAGAAAGTACAAGCGTAGCTAGGAATAATGGGGGTAGTATATAGTGTAGGGCATATAGGGGACAATCCTAGGTAGAGAAAATTGGGAAGTGTAAATGTAGGGGAGATGAATACAGTGTGAGAATAAGTTAGGAAAATCGAGACAGTGCGAGTGTGGGGAAATTGGGACAATGCGAGTGTAGGGAAGAAAGGAACAATATGAGTGTAGGTAGGGGGACAGAGTGAGTGTAGGGAAGAAGGGGACAGTGCGAGGGAAGTAGAGAAATGGTGGTAGTGTAAATATAGGGAAGAACAGAAGAGTTCGAGGGTAGGTAAGGGGAAAATGGGACTGTGGGAATGTACTACACGTGGAGACAGTATGAATGTATTAAAGATGGGGACAGTGCTAGAGTAAGAAGTACTAGGACAGTGTGAGAGTTGGTAGGGGAAATTAGGACAGTACAAGTGCAGGGAAGATGAAAACAGTGCAAGTGTACGGCAGATGGGGACATTGCCAGTGTATGTAGGGGAAATTTAGATAGTGTGAATGTAGGGAAGAAGGAGACCGTGTGAGATACGGCAGATGTGGACAGTGTTAGATAGATTAAATTGGGACAGTGCGAGTGTATGGCAGATAGGGAGAGAGCTAGTGTATGTAGGGGAAAATTAGTGTGAGTGTAGGTAGGGGATAAGAGGACAAGTGAGTATAAGTACGAGAAATTGGGGGAGTGTGAGTGTAGGTATGGAAAATGGAAGTAGTGCGAGTGTAAAGAAAATGGAACAGTGTGAGGGTAGGGCAAATTTGGACAGTCAGAGTGTACAAAAGATGAAGACAGTGCAAATGTATTGCAGATAGAGAACTTGTCTCTATCTGCAATACATTCACACTGTCTCCATCTTTGGAGACAGAGTGGGGATAGCAAGGGGAAATTGGGACAGTTTGCGTAAAGAAGATGGGAACGCTGCGTGCGTACTGCAGACAGGAACAATGTGAGTGTACGGTATATGGGAACAGTGCGAATATAGGTAGGGAAAATTGAGACAATGTGAGTGTATGTAAGGAAACCAGGACAGTTTGAATCTAGTGAATATGGAGACGGTTCGAGGGTTTGGGTTCGAGGGTTAGGACAGGGTTAGGGTTCGAGGGTTAGGACAAGGTTAGGGTTAGGGTTCGAGGGTTAGGACAGGGTTAGGGTTAGGGTTCGAGGGTTAGGACTGTGAGAGATGGGGCTATGCTGGATGTGGACTATGAGAGTGTACTGTAAATGGACACAGTGCGAGTTTAGGAAATATGGGGACAGTGCATAGGTAGGTAAGGGAAATTGGAACAGTGCAAATGTAGGGAAGATGGAGACTGTGTGAGGGTAGATAGGGAGAAATGGAGACAGTATGAGTGTACGAGAGAGGGGGACTGTGCGAGTGTAAATAGGGGAAATGGGGACAATGTAAGTGTAGGAAAGATGGGGACAGTGCATGGGGAGGTAGAGGAAATTGGGGCAGTGTGAGTGTAGGGAAGATGGAGACTGTGCGAGTGTAGGTAGGGAAAATGTGGATTGTGCGGTATGAGCGTTGGGGGAATGTGGAGTGTACAAGTAAAGGGCAGATGCGAGTGTACTGTAAAGGAGAGCCAGGCAAGGGGAGTGTAGGTAGAAGAAGTTTGGACAGTTCGAGTGTAGGGGAGATGAGAACACTGTGGTAGGGGTCACGTGGACAGTACAAATGTATGAGAGATGGGGACGGTGAGAGTGTGGGAGAGATGGTGACAGTTCGAGTGTAGGGGAAATCGGGACAGTATGAATTGTTGGGAGAATGGGAATTAGGTAAACGTGCGGGAGATGAGACAAGATGTCATCCGTCGGTGTTTTGAAGATATGGAAGGCTTATTTTTTTTGTGCGGATGGTAGATCGAGTGAGTTATCAAGAAGAGATTGAATTTAAGAGATAATCGGTTTTTATATCCTTCCAACTTTTACTTTTATCTTCATCTCTGTCTGTCTCTATAAGTACTTGGTGTATTCAGTAGGTTTCCAGACTTTTTTTGTACAGGCATTTAAAATTGTCGTAGCCTCTTGAAAATTCACTATGTTATTGCTATACATCTTATGAGATGACTGACCAATTTTTATGATTTCAGCTTCAAATGAACAGCTACAGCAGCAATTGGAATACACCCTACTAAAGCCTGATTGCCACAGCTGGTGAATTTTAGAAATGCAATCTGGACGTGAGGGCACTTTAGAAGAACGATATGCAATAAAATTCTGTTTTAAACACCTTGGAAATAATGCCACAGAAACGTATGGAATGCTTCAGACTGCTTTTCAACCATCTTGCATGAATCGAGCATCAGTTTTAAGAGTCATAAGAGATTCAAGGAAGGCAGGGAGTCTGTGAGGGATGATTAGAGGTATGGGAGGAGTAAGGAAGTCAATAGACCAGAGTTGATTGGCCAAAGAGTTAGGGTTAGGGTTACTATGTTGAGGTTTTAAGGGAGTTCAGGAAGAGATTCCGTTGTAAGAGGCCAGGACTCTTCAAATCGGGTCAGTGGCATTTCCAGCAGGACAATGCAGCAGTCCACAACTCCATCCTTGTCACAGACTATTTGACAAAGATGGGCATCAAGACAGTTCGTCACCCTCCCTATAGCCCAGACCTTGCTCCCAGTGACTTTTGGTTATTTCCTAAGCTCAGAGGCTGTCGTTATGAGAAAATTGAGGAGATGAAAGAGGCTGTGACGAAGGTCATTGACACGCTCACAGAAGAGGACTTCCATGGGGCCTTCTAGAAGTTGTTGGAACGGTACAACAAGTGCATTGCAGCCGGTGGAGATTACTTTGAAGGGGACTAGAGTTTCATGTGTGTACTATCAATAAAAGTGGCCATACGAAAAAAGCCTGGAATCTTATTTAATGATCCTCGTGTAAGTATGCCAACCGTTGTCGAGGGTGATCCGACGGCTCCCTTTTCAATAGCTGCTACACCGGGGTGTCGAGGAGGGCGCTACTAGTTTCCCTGGATCGCCTCACTTACCCTTGGACCCTACCTTATAATGATGGGTGTTGAGCAAGGAGGCATCAAGTGCCATATTTTGAGTCTTTGGCATGAGTCGACCTGGTATTGAAACTCGGTCTCCTCGACCATTGGCGAACACTCTAACCTTTATTTCAAAGGGTCGGTAAATATATATATACATAAGTCACAACTCAAGGTCATCTATATTACTTGGGCTCATATTTTTAACATCATATGTATAATCTAAATAAAAATGTATTTTAGCATGCAACTATTTTTTTTCTAAGTACACTTCATCATATTCCAGTGTCTGTAGAGGTTTGCACAGCTAATACTTGACAACTGTCCATTCGACAAAAACTAAAACAATCTTTTCTTTTTATTTATTGTCTTTTTCAAAACCCAGGTTTAACTACCACTCTCATTCAGAAGAACAAATCACGAATCTACACATACATACACGAAGAGAGAGAGAGAGAGAGAGAGAGAAAGAGAGAGAGTGAGAGAGAGAGAGAGAGGGACGGGAGATGCATACATATACACACGTACAGAACTTTGAAGGGGTTCTAATATTTGGGGTCTGATGTGTTATTAAATTTCTCTCACGTGACATAAAAATATACCGAAAAAATATTTATTAAAAACTTGTCCGTTAAATTGAAAGAAAAATTATTTTTTTGAAAAAAAAATGGGGCGTAAAATATATTTGAGATTTTTAAAGATTTTTTTTTTATATTTCAACCAGAAATCTAATTGTAAGAGTCATATTAGTAGAAGGATTTACGTTATATTATTTCAATGATTTTGAAATCATGAAAATAAAACAAAACTAATCCCATAAGCGTAACCCAGCAAAAGCGGCACACCGTAGCGAGATTTTTATTAAAGACGGAAACTAAAACAATTTCCTGTCCCACTTGTAACCGAATGTGGACGCAGCAATACATGCTGATCCTCATCTTTTTAATTCTTCAAATTCTCGATAGAACGGAGTTCTTCTCTCCTTTCTAAATAGAAGCATCATTATCATTGTAGACCGGTCTTATAACGAGAACCCAATGGGTTCATGCCTCTTGAAGTATCGAATAAATTGCTATTCTGACCTTTGACACATATAAAAAAATATTCCCGACATGTTTTCTGGCATTTGAGGGAGACAATATCTGTGGAATTTTTCAGGTAAAAAATTATTCAGGACAGTCTTTGACTTTCAATAATAACATTTTTGAAGATAGGGAAAAAGATAAGAAAAATGATATGAAAAGAAAAACGGCAAAGAAAGAGAGAGCAGATAAATAAATAAATAAATAAATAAATGGTAAAGAAATAGATGGATGAATAAGTAGATAGATAGATAGATAGATAGATAGAGAAAGAAAGAAAGAAAGAAAGAAAGAAAGAAAGGAAAATTAGGAAAGAAAGAAAGAAAAATGATGAATAAATTAATGAATGAATAGATAAATAAATAAAGATAGAAAGAAAAAATCAGCAAAAATTAAAAAGAAAGAAAGAAAGAAAGAAAGAAAGAAAGGAAAATCAGGAAAGAAAAAAAGAAAAATGATGAATAAATTAATGAATGAATAGATAAATAAATAAAGATAGAAAGAAAAAATCAGCAAAAATTAAAAAGAAAGAAAGAAAGAAAGAAAGAAAGAAAGGAAAATCAGGAAAGAAAGAAAGAAAAATGATGAATAAATTAATGAATGAATAGATAAATAAATAAAGATAGAAAGAAAAAATCAGCAAAAATTAAAAAGAAAGAAAGAAAGAAAGAAAGAAAGAAAGGAAAATCAGGAAAGAAAGAAAGAAAAATGATGAATAAATTAATGAATGAATAGATAAATAAATAAAGATAGAAAGAAAAAATCAGCAAAAATTAAAAAGAAAGAAAGAAAGAAAGAAAGAAAGAAAGAAAGGAAAATCAGGAAAGAAAGAAAGAAAAATGATGAATAAATTAATGAATGAATAGATAAATAAATAAAGATAGAAAGAAAAAATCAGCAAAAATTAAAAAGAAAGAAAGAAAGAAAGAAAGAAAGAAAGAAAGAAAGAAAGAAAGGAAAATCAGGAAAGAAAAAAAGAAAAATGATGAATAAATTAATGAATGAAAAGATAAATAAATAAAGATAGAAAGAAAAAATCAGCAAAAATTAAAAAGAAAGAAAGAAAGAAAGAAAGAAAGAAAGGAAAATCAGGAAAGAAAGAAAGAAAAATGATGAATAAATTAATGAATGAATAGATAAATAAATAAAGATAGAAAGAAAAAATCAGCAAAAATTAAAAAGAAAGAAAGAAAGAAAGAAAGAAAAAGGAAGAAAAAGCAAGAAAGAAGGAAAGAAAGAAAGAACGGTGGAATAAATAAATAAATAAATAAATGAATAAATAAAATAAAGAAAGAAAGAAAGGAAAATCAGGAAAGAAAGAAAGAAAGAAAAGGTGGAGAAATAAATAAATAAAAAGAAAGAAAGAAAGAAAAACAAAAAGAAAGAAAGAAAGAAAAATGGTAAATAAATAAATGAATGAATGAATTAATAAATAAATAACGATAGAAAGAAAGAATAAGCAGAAAATAGATAGAAAGAAAGAAAAAGAAAGAAAAAGCAAGCAAGAAAGAAAGAAAGAAAGAAAGAAAGAGGAATAGATAAATAAATGAATAAATAAAAGAATAAATAAAAGAATAAATAAAAGAAAGAAAGAAAGAAAAAAGGAAGAAAAAAGAAAGAAAAAAGCAAAAATGAAAAAGAAAGAAAGAAAGAATGTATGATTGAATGAAAGAAAAAATAAATTAGCGGAGGAATAAATAAATGAATAAATAAATAAATAAGCAAGAAATATGATGGAAAGAAAGAAAGAAAGAAAGAAAGAAAGAAAGAAAGAACGAGGAATAGATAAATAAGTGAATAAATAAAAGAATAAATAAAAGAAAGAAAGAAAGAAAGAAAGAAAGAAAGAAAGAATAAATAAATAAATAAATAAATAAATAAAGGAAAAAAGAAAGAAAAAAAAAAGAAAGTAATGGCACAGAAATAATTAAATGAATGGAGAAAGAAAGAAACAAAGAAAGAAACAAAGAAACAAACGAATAAATAAATAAATAAAAACAGGACATTTTTTCTTCAGAATTTGGTAACGATTTCGCCATGATTAGATTCACGCACACGCAAACATAGAAACTTGGGGCGGGGGAGAGAGAGAGAGAGAGAGAGAGAGAGAGAGAGAGAGAGTCATATCTTTCATCCTGATACAGCTTACTATTAACCCTCTCTCTTTCTTTCTCTCTCTCTTTCTTTCTTTCCCTCTCACATAACCCAACTTAGAAGTAATTAAAACGAACAAAACCAAGTAATTAAAACAAAACAAAAACTAAAAGAAAATAGAAAAAAAAAACAAACAAACTGCCTCTTAAAAACGACCAAACCAAAAACAAACCCCACTATTCTCAATTCCGTCTAAGTCAAGTTAGTAGACATGGGAGAGAAATAAGAAGGAATCTATATTTTTTCTATCACCCCCTTGTCTGATTCGAGATACCCTGGCAGCAGACAGGATGTGACTCTCAACATCAGAACATTTACTTAAGGACTGTAATTGAAACATCATTTGATGAAAAAAAAAGACTTTGTCGAAAGTATATCTCCTTAATTTTTTGGACGAAAAATTGAAGCTATATTCTTCATCGTGTTTATTTTGGCAGTTTTTGGGGTTTTGCTTTGTTTTACCAGAAACGGAATCTATATTCCTGACAATACCAGAAAATACGGATTTACGCAAAGAATTTTCACCAGATCTATTTCTTCAGTTAACCCAAAGAATCCTTCTTAATCTTATTTTGGAGAAAGAAAAAAAAAAAGAAAAAAAAAAGAAAAAAGAAAGCATTAAGATCTATTTTGATCGAGAGAAAGAGAGGGAAATGTCCCTGAAAAGTGAAAATGATTGGAAATATTGTCTGCTCAAGATTTTCAGTGGAACAAAACAAACATAAAAAAGAACCAAAAACTTGGAATTTAAGAGAGAGAAAATTTCTTGTCTTTTTTTTCTCAACATCGGAATAACAACGTATTTGTGTTATCGATTTGAAAAATAGAACCAAGACGAAAGAAACTCCAAAAGAAGAGCTGTGTTGGAAGTTAAGAAAAAAAAAAAATCTTATCCAAAGAAACAGATTTATGAGTAACAAAATGCCATAAATCTATCTATCTATCTATCTATCTATCTATCTATTTATTTCAGTCTGTTCCTAAATATCTATATTAATTCATATCTATATATATCTCACTCCAATATCTATCTATCTATCTATCTATCTATCTATCTATCTAATTTTATTATTTATTTGTTCAGTGGTTAAGAATTGCAACATCGAGCCCCTCTCGGCACTTTGAAATTGTTGCTAAGCCTGATAAAAGTCAACATTTCAAACATTTTCCCAACAATCGCAGTGAAATTTGCTTGTAAAATCATCTCGAACCAAAATCGATAAAAAAATTAGAATAAAGATAAAAAAAAAAACATAAAGAAATAAAACTGTAACAACGATAACATATATTGAATAATCTTTTAGTTTGTATGTATCTTCAAAATTTAAATTCTTCCTTTTTTTTTCATTCTTTATTCTATATTATCCATTATTCGGTTAATCTGAGTGACAATAACGAAACAATCGTTCGAAAATAAATAAATAAATAAAAAAGCTGATCCTTAAAATAGATAAGCCTCACCTTCGAGCAGAACTTACTAAAAAGTTTGAATTTAATCTAAAATATCAATTTTTTTTCTGTAAAAAAATGTTACAATTTTTTACGAGCCAACAAAAGAGCAAAAAGTTTGGTTTATTTATTTAATGGCATATCAACCTTTGTGGGTTATTTAATGTCAGAGTCATCCTTGTAGGAATAGTGCTATTTAGCCCATATTTTTTTTGAGTTCTTACCTTTCCCTTTAACCATTGTACCACGGGGATTTCCAATGAAATAGTTAGGCCTTAAGTCACCCCCACGGCATAAAAACCCTTCCAGAAAGTCTAAATTCCACATGTGAAAAATACACTCACAATTTTTAATTAGTATTGTCATTCATTAAATTTTGATTCGTTTCGTTCAAATCAATAATTTTTAAAGAACAAAAAGAAAACGTATTTTTGCGTCCTTAACGAAAGCGCAGCGTTTTGTGGTTAAAAAACAAAAACAAAAAAACAAAATAAAAAGAAAAAAAAAAAACAAAAAACAAAAAATAAAAACAAAAAACTCTTCTTCTTTCAATTGAAATAATAATAAAACCATTTGTAAAACGCGGAAAGACTTGATTAATTGATTGCGTTTAATATATCCTTTTTCATCCGTTGGTCAAAATAGTTTTTGTTAGAAGAGCTCGGAATAAACTACTGTGATATGTCATGATTCCTTAAATACATTAAAAAAATATATAATAAGCTAAAGAACAAGAAAAACCAAACAAAAAAATTGTAAGAAAAATCAGTAATATGTCGAACTTTTCTTTTCAAATGCAAAAAATAACGTTTTCTTTCTATCTTGTTCATTTTTTATTTCTTTTACTAATTCCAAGTTATTCTTGTCGAATCATTTTAAGTACATTTGGCTGCGATGGTCTTAATGAGATGAGTGAAAGTTCCGGCTGTTCTTTAGGAGATATTCTAAATTTGACAGGTCCGGAATTTGGTCAGGATTTCTCAAAAGACTTGTCAGATATCTTGAATATCTCCACGGAAATAATCAACATGCAGAACACCTCGACAATCGAGGAACCCAAAAGTCGACACAATGTTTCTTCAGTGAAGATAACGAGAAAAGTTAGTGATCTTCTATCTGTGAAGGTATTTCAAGAAAACAATGGTACCACAGAACCATTGCGGAACTTATTTAATGAAAAAGAACTTATAAAGAATTCTGACTTTGAAGAAAATTTAAATGGGTGGCATTGTTACCATTGTTTGCTCCATAGAGTACCTGAAGGTTATCAAAGTAGATATGCAGCAAAAATTACGAACACGTAAGTATTTTGCTCATGAATAAAAAAAAGTTCAAGTCTCACTCTCTGTGTGTGTGTGAATGAAAGGTTTTGCAATATTTCAAGGTACCAGATTGGGTGAAAAGATTTTTTTTTTCGAATTTTTACAGATAATAATACTATCCTAATAATTATATATTCTTAATAGACTATTCATGTCAAAAACAAATAATTTGTTCACAGTTGTATGCTTTCAAGTATTCCTATCTAGTACAAATAATTTGCACGCGGTTGTATGGTTTCAAGTATTTCTATCTAATACAAATAATTTTTTCACAGTTATATGGTTTCAAGTATTCCTATCTAATACAAATAATTTGCACGCAGTTATATGGTTTCAAGTATTTCTATCTAATACAAATAATTTTTTCACAGTTGGATGGTTTCAAGTATTTCAGTCTAATACAAATGATTTGCTCATAGTTTTAAAGGTTCCAAATATTCTTATCTAATACAAAAAATTGTTAACAGTTTTATGGTTTCAAATATTTCAGTCTAATACAAATAATTTCAAAGCAATTCTCTTTCAAACCGATTGACTGTTTACCACGCCATTTTCCGACATGTATAAAAATATCAAAGGTCAAATGTTGGTCCCGTTTATATGTGTTGTCCGTATTGGGCGAAGAAGCCATTCTGACCTTCTGAAGTAAAGTTTTAATAAGTGGATATTTGTCCAACCTTCCACCAGGTAAGATTTGAGACAAAGTCATGTTAACATGAGGAACGTGCACCACTCAAAACTCATGCGCAGTTGGTGCAAAAAATACTTGGCCACGTTGGCATTCCCCTAATGGGGCGTCTTGAACGTTGTCGACCAATCAACTCAATTATGCCAAGCAGGTAAAAAGCCTGGAGAACGCAAAGGTCAAGTATTCAATTGTTTCCAACCAGCCGGCCTAAAGGTAAGTGGTCAGTGACCAGCTGAGTAAAGTGATAAAGAGAGAACCAATTCACTGAGAAGTTTTCTACGGTCAATAATAAAGAGACATTATTTCATTTGTTTGCAATCGTATCCTCGCAATCTTTGGCATGACAAGATTATCCTTGAAGAATGTTACCCCAAACCATTTACTTGCTACCATCGAACGACGAAAAATAAATGAAATTTTATGTAGAATTCACTTTACGGTCTCCAAGAGCCTGGAGAAGAGACAGGACAAATTGTAAATCGGCCTGAGAATCGAAATAATCGAAACTAAAGCATTTTGAGATCGTTAAGAATACTGACAGGAGTCTTGGCGATCTGATTTGGTTTGGTTCTATGGCATATCAACCCTTATAGGTTAGTTAATGCCAAATCCTCTTTATACATATATTTTCAATACATATGGTTTGATTCTAAGGCATATCAACCCTTGTGGGTTATTTAATGCCAAATCCTCTTTATACATATATATCAAATATATATGATTTGGTTTGGTTGGATTTTATGGCATATCAACCATTGTAGGTTATTTAATGCCAAATCCTTTTTATACGTATATATTAAATATATATGATTTGGTTTGGTTGGGTTTTATGGCATATCAACCATTGTAGGTTATTTAATGCCAAATCCTTTTTATACGTATATATTAAATATATATGATTTGGTTTGGTTGGGTTTTATGACATATCAACCATTGTAGGTTATTTAATGCCAAATCCTCTTTATACATATATATTAAATATATATGATTTGGTTTGGTTGGGTTTTATGGCATATCAACCATTGTAGGTTATTTAATGCCAAATCCTTTTTATACGTATATATTAAATATATATGATTTGGTTTGGTTGGATTTTATGACATATCAACCATTGTAGGTCATTTGATGCCAAATCCTCTCGATTCATATTTATTAGATATTTATATGATTTGTTATCACATTTTGTAGATAAAATTCTTAAACGAGCCTGAACTCTTTTTTGCATACAGTCAAATGGTTTCAAGTATTAATATATAACAATCACAATTTAACGTCAGTCATTTGTTTGCACACATAGTTTGTTCTATTTGACCCATACATAGGACCCTATCGGGTGCTACCTCTCCGGGACAAAGAGGAACTGGGAACGATGGCAATAAAGGGGTACTCTGATTTACCCAAAGCTCCAGCATTACTGGACCCACACCATCAGATTGTGTAGTATCAAAACTAGGACACTCGTTGGGAGAGTCTTACCCCTCTGCAGAGTTGCAGTGGATTTATTCTACAACCCAAGCTGACTGGGCCACTAGAGACCTGAAGAGACCTGTTGTCACTTGGACTTCAGTGAAAGATTATCAGCAAACACTGTTGTGCAAAACTCTCAAGTAAAATAATAATAATAATAATAATAATAATA
Source organism: Sepioteuthis lessoniana (assembly GCA_963585895.1). Lineage (NCBI taxonomy): Eukaryota > Metazoa > Mollusca > Cephalopoda > Myopsida > Loliginidae > Sepioteuthis > Sepioteuthis lessoniana. The sequence goes on along the minus strand of OY757945.1, from coordinate 2,993,262 downwards.
ACAATAATAATAATAAGGCGAGACACGACTGGGTCGGCAAAGTGATCCACTGGGAAACGTGCTGGAAATTGCAATTCGACCATACAAACAAATGGTATATGCACAACCCAGCACCTGTCCTAGAAAATGACACGCGTAAACTCCTATGGGACTTTAACATACAAACGGATCAACTAATCCCAGCCAGAAGACCATAATATAATATAATAATCAAAAAAAAAAAAAAAAAAGAAAAAAGAAAAAAAAAAAAAGAGAATTTGCAAAATTGTCGACTTTGCTGTCCCGGCGGACCACAGAATAAATCTGAAGGAAAGTGAAAAGAAGGATAAGTGTCTTGACCTTGAAAAAGCTGTGGAACATGAAAGTAACGATTGTGCCAATTGTGATTGGTGCGTTAGGCACAATAACTAAAGGATTATTAAAAGGCCTGGAGCACTTGGAAGTTGGCGGACGGGTAGAGACTATCCAAACGACAGCATTGCTAAGAACGGCCAGAATCCTGAGACGAGTCCTGGAGACTTGAGGAGACTTGCTGTCACTCAAACTCCAGTGAAAAACCATTAGCTAACACTGAAGTGAAAAACTCTAAAAGAGTAGATAATAATAATAAACTTGACTATACGACGAAGTGATACATGCACAATCTAGAATTCGTCCTGGAGAATGAGACGCACAAAATTCTCTGGAATTTTGAGATACAAACAGATCATCTCATCTCGGCTAGACGACCAGACCTTGTGATAGTTAACGAAAAAAAAAAAAATAAATAGAACCTGCCGAATAGTAGACTTTGCCATCACGGCAGGCCACACAGTAAAATTGAAAGAAAGCGGAAAGAGAGATAAGTACCTAGATCTTGCCGGAGAACTGAAAAAACTGTGGAACATGAAAGTGACAGTGATACCAATTGTAATTAGTGTGCTCGGTACAGTTACCAAAAGATTGGTACAGGGACAAGAGGAGTTCGAAATAAGAGGACGAGTGGAGAACATTTAAACTACAACATTGTTGAGATCGGCCAGAAAACTGAGAAGAGTCCTGGAGACTTAAGAGATTTGCTGTTATTCACACTCCTTTGAGAAATTAACGGCTTACGCTGCTGTGAAAAATTCTCAAATGATTAAAATAATGATATAAGTAATAATAATAATAATAATTTTCCTCTTTTGGTCCTAACCAAATAGATAAGTGATAATAACGACTGTGATAATCAAAAAAGTAATAATAATTGTAGTAGTTACGATCGAAACAGTCTCCTAGAGCCTGCAGAATGGATTGGAGGAACTGGAAATCAGTGGGAGAATCGAACCTATCCAGACCATAGCATTGCTGAGATCGGCTAGAATACTGAGAGGAGTCCTGGAAACTTGAGGAGACTTCCTGCCACTTGAACTCCAATGAATGACTACCAGCTGACGCTGGTGTAAAAAACTGGCAGGGAGTGAAATTAGAAGAATCACAATAAAAAAATAAAATTAAATAAATAAATAGAAAAAATAAATAAAAATGATCAAATGAACCAGTGTAATTTTGTCGGAAATTCTTTTTTTTTTTTTTTTTTAGTTTGGTCTGTTCGTACAAGGAAGGATGAAAAATGGATTATTGTAGCTCCTCGACTGCTTTATCTCCTGGATCATAGACCACCCTCAGGCAGAATTTTATCCCCAAGCATTACGGGTCATTACCCATAACCAACAGGTGGTTTCTTTGTTTTATTTCTTACCGTGGGGATATAAGGAAATTTAACCCCTTGTTGATGAATTCGAGATCCAGTTGACGGCAACCAACTCTTATAGTGTGGCTTGGCTATAAGTAATATTTATTTATTTTTTCATTGTTGCTTACTGAATTTAACTTACACTGGTACAAGGCAACAAATTCGGGGAATTTGAACCAGGAAACAATTATTTACCTTCTTATTTAATTTTTGTTTGTTTGATTGGGCTTTATGGCATATCAACCTTTGTAGGTTATTTAATGCTAAATCCATTTTTATACAAATAAACAGTTCTATTTCAAACAATTCAGTTTAACATAAGCATGCAGTTTAAATATCAAAACAGTTCTATTTCAAGCAATTCAGTTTGTTTTTTTGTTTGGGTTTATGGCATATCAACCATTGTAGGTTATTTAATGCCAAATCTTTTTTATACAATAAACAATTCTATTTCAAACAATTCAGTTTAGCATAAGTACACAGTTTAATTGTCAAAAACATAACTTTTATGAGCTATCCAGTTTAGTCGAACAGTTCTAATTCAAATAATTCAGTTTAGTATAAGTATAGTTTTTGTTTACACACAGTTAAATGTCCTAACAGTTTTATTTCAAACAATTCAGTTTAGTCTAAGTACAGTTTCAATGTCAAAAGCAGTTCTATTTTAGACAATTCAGTTGAGCATAAGTACGTTGTTTAAATGTCAGAATAGTTCTATTTCGAGCAATTCAGTTTAGCCTAAGTATGCAGTTTAAATATCAAAACAGTTCTATTTCAAGCTATCGATAGGCTCTCGATCATATGGAAGTCGGACCTAACTGATAAAATGAAACGCAGTTTCTTCCAGGCAGCGGTTGTGTCGATACTGCTATATGGATGCACCACATGGACGCTTACGAAGCGGCTGGAGAGGAGGCTGGACGGAAATTACTCAAGAATGTTGAGAGCAGTATTAAACAAGTCCTGGCGACAGCACCCCACGAGACTCCAACTATACGGACACTTGCCCCCCATCACGAAAACTATACAAGTTCGACGAACCAGACACGCAGGACACTGCTGGAGAAGCAAGGACGAGCTCATAAGCGATGTACTCCTGTGGACCCCCACATATGGATGTGCAAGAGTGGGACGACCAGCACGAACATACATACAGCAACTATGTGAGGACACAGGATGTAACCCTGAAGACCTGCCGGAGGCGATGAATGATAGAGAGAAATGGCGAGAGAGGGTCAAGGATATCCGCGCTGGCGGCGCGACATGATGATGATGATGATGCGTTTATCATAAATACACAGTTTAACTCTATTTGACCTATCAGAGTGGACCTGAGAGCGATTGCAATGAAGGGGTACTCCGTATTCCTCAAAACTCCAGCATTACTGAAACCTCACCATCAGATTGTTTAGTGTCATATACAGGACATTCGTTGAGGAGGGGGTTACCCTTCTGCAGAGATGAGATCGGTGTATTCTACAGCCCCAGCCGACTGGGCAAGGTTGTTTGTTTTATGGCATATCAACCTTAGTGGGTTAATTAAGATCATCCTGGTAGAAGAACAGCAGTGATACTTTTTTAACCCACAGCCGGGGAGAATAAATGGGTTCATGCCTTTCCAAAGAGTATTAGTTCGAAATCGAACGTAATAGTGCGACTGGAGTTCGAACTCGCTTACTCCGAGGTAGCAGTCCAACATTTTAGCTACTTAGCCACGAGGAATCTGTCCTCACACTAAATTTTCAGCTTTGAGAAAAAAGAACATTTAGTGTTAGGGTAAATAATTGTTTCATGGTCAAAATCATGAAAAACTGCTCTCAAAAAGGTAGCATCAAAAGTCTGGACTACATTCAGACCATATGCAATGTTAAAATTTCTTAAACTTTTGAGCATCATCTCATACGTTAGGCGCACTGTGAGGACTGAACTCAGTACAGAAGTAATCAACTGTGAAAGTTTGAAGTAAATGTATGCATCCATTTATATTCTCCTGTGGCGCTACGCGTAGTGTAATGGCTAACAAGCTGGATTAGCAAACCAGTGATCATGATGATGATAAAAAAGGGTTGGCAGCACGGATTTCTTTGACTCTCTCTTGCCATCCATTCCTGTCAGCTATCGCTGTTAGTAAAAAGCGAAAGATTTATCCGCTATCCTTGACCGGAAAACATCCTGTATCTGCACAGAGCTGGTTGATATAAGATTTTCCAGATCGGCCAGTACTGGTGTGTCCATGTGTAGGAGTCCTTTGGAGAACGTTACTTGTGAGTTTGTCCTTATTTTACCAGCTGAGTGCTTAGAATATCTTAATTGGATGTTTCGCAAGATGGGAGGTAAGTGGCTGTACAGCCGTTGTTTTATGGGGTGCTGCTTCCAGGGATTGTTCAGAACAGCACATTGCATTCTTACACAGTTCCTATCTACCCTTTTATCTGATTATCTCGAGATTTCGATTCTTACTTGGTATTTCCTGATTCTGGCTTTCGGATAATTAAATCATCTTCCTGTCTTTTTTCTAATTCTTTGTTCGTTTATGATATAAATAGATTTAAATATTTGATATAAATAATATATATCTTGATATTTTATTCCATTTAGTGATATGTATTTTTTTTTATTTTGATTTCATATATTTGGTATAAATGTGTTTTTTTATTGTTTGTTTGTTTTCTCTCTCCCCCAGGCGCCATAAACCTGGCAGTTTGAGAACATCTATAAAAGTCCACCACGGAAGATATTATTTCACGGCTTATGTGAAACTTTTAAACCCCAAAAATCAGAAAATTGTGTATTCCACTGTGGATGCGATTGCAAAGATCCATCGGGGAGGGAGTAAGTCATCATTTCATGTTTTTCTTACTTTAAAAAAATGTCCGTCAAAATGTTTTCCCAATTTATCATTCAGTTTCAATTTCTTTGTTTAATGGCATATCAACTTTTGTAGGTTAATAAATGCCAAAGCAATCCTTGTAGAAGAACAGCAATGTGTATTATTGTTCCAAGGGGCATTAGTCCTAAAGTAAATGTAATAGCATGACTGAAGTTTGAACTAGCTAACTTCGAGGCCGCTGTCCAACATAGAGGGATCAGGGGGTTCATGTCTTTCCCAAGGGTATTAGTCTGAAAGTAAATGTAATAGCATGACTGGAGTTTGAACTCACTTACTTTGAGGCCGCAGTCCAACGTAGAGGGATAAGGGGGTTCATGCCTTTCCCAAGGGTATTAGTCTAAAAGTAAATGTAATAGCATGACTGAAGTTTGAACTCACTTACTTTGAGGCTGGAGTCAAACATAGAGGGATAAGGGGATTCATGCCTTTCCCAAGGGTATTAGTCTGAAAGTAAATGTAATAGTATGACTGAAGTTTGAACTCACTTACTTTGAGGCCGCAGTCCAACATAGAGGGATAAGGGGGTTCATGCCTTTCCCAAGGGTATTAGTCTGAAAGTGAATGTAATAGCATGACTGGAGTTTGAACTCACTTACTATGATGTTGCAGTCTAACATAGAGGGATAAGGGGGTTCATGCCTTTCCCAAGGGTATTAGTCTGAAAGTAAATGTAATAGCATGACTGGAGTTTGGACTCACTTACTATGATGTTGCAGTCTAACATAGAGGGATAAGGGGGTTCATGCCTTTCCCAAGGGTATTAGTCTGAAAGTAAATGTAATAGTATGACTGAAGTTTGAACTCACTATGATGTTGCAGTCTAACATAGAGGGATAAGGGGGTTCATGCCTTTCCCAAGGGTATTAGTCTGAAAGTAAATGTAATAGCATGACTTGAGTTTGAACTTGCTTACTTTGAGTTTGCAGTCGAACATAGAGGGATAAGGAGGTTCATGCCTTTCCCAAGGGTATTAGTCTGAAAGTGAACGTAATACCATGACTGGAGTTTGAACTCACTTACTTTGAGGTTGCAGTCTAACATAGAGGGATAAGGAGGTTCATGCCTTTCCCAAGAGTATTAGTCTGAAAGTGTAATTATTACAATAATTTAATGATAAGATAACGATATCCAGACTAAAGCGCAGTTTGGCACTAGGCCATAGTCGCAAAGGAACCAGTGGGAATCAAATTCACAACTGTATTAATAGTCGATGAGACGAGTTCGCTTATCACGGTGAGATGCCTGCATATATAGTGAGCTTTACTTCGTGTAGCGCAAGTATCCGAGGTGTGGAGCCTTCGGTGAGAATCGAATCCAGTACAGTAGCGACAGTTTTAAGAGAAGGTCTTGGTTTGGTTTGGTTTTGGTTTCTTTGTTTAATGGCATATGAACCTTCGTAGGTTATTTTAATGCCTAAGCCGTTCTCATAGAAGAACAGTCGTGGTATTTTTTAACCCATAGCTGGGAGGATAAGGGGGTTCATACCTTTCCCAAAGTGAACGTAATATCGCGACATGAGTACGAACTCGCATATTACGATTCCACAGTCCATAGATTTAACCATTATACCACAAGGACACTCCCAAGACAAGGTCTCATACAAGGACTATCGTGTTTGGTAGTATGGAAGGCTCTCTATTTCAACGGAGAATATTATCATATTTTTTTGAGCATTATATTCTCAAGTGTATTATTCTGTACTGGGGTCGAGAGTTATATACCGACTGGTTTTACATGCCATTGGGTGTTATATACTTTCAAATAGATATTTGGCGGACATATAAGACCCATGGCATATTATCGTAGAAGGATTATCAGCTTATTTGATGGCATACAAGATCCCCTGGTATATAACTGCTAATGTTCAGCAAGGAATATTACCACATTCGATAGCATATAAGACCCACGGGCATATAAGTCCCCACAGTTTTTGAGGGCTCATTACCACAATCGAGGGCATATAAAACCCACAGTTTTGGATGGCACAATGCAACATTCGATGGCGTATAAGACCCACGGGCATATAAGTCCCCACAGTTTTGGAGGGCACATTACCACAATCGATGGCATATAAGATCCACGGGCATATAACTCCTCGCAGTTTTGGAGCACACAATGTCCCAATCGACGGCATATAAGACTCCTGAGCATATAACCCTCACAGTTCAGCAAGGAACATTATGACATGCATATAAAACTTACTGTTATATATAACCCCACAGTTCAACGGGGAGCATTACTTATTCAATTGCAGACAATCCACCCGGTTCTGACCCATTGGTATAAAAGACATTCCATTTCTACAGGGAATATTATAATATGTTATGGCCTAGAAGATGTTCATTTGTTTTATTTGTTCAACTTTTATAATTGTTCAACTCGATCGTATATAAAAGACCCTCTTAGTTTTAATTAACAAAATATCCATGAAAAAAAAAGGAATATTACTTTCTTTGTCATCAGTGAATTTGTTGGTTTAACATTTTTCCATCCGTCGTTGATATTTGACCTTTGAAATGTTTTTAGGCTAAAAGATTAATGGTCAATGGATTGGAGATATAATACCGTATCTGCTGGCTCGATGGATTGGAAAGGATCTTATTTAAAGGGATTCAAAAAAGGATAAAGGTTATTATTCTACCAAGAGGAGGGCGTGGTGTAATGGTTATCGTCGTAGGAATTGGACACGGCGACACGAGTTCAAATCCTCGACGAGACTGATTGCATTTCACATTGCACTAATACCCTTGGGAAAGGTATGAATCCAATAAGTCTCCCTCCAGCTATGGGTAAATAGTAGGGCAGACTATGTTCTTCAGCCTTGGTTAGACAACTAGTCTAGGAGAAGGAAAACTCTGAATTCAAACCTGTTAAACTCCGCTTAAAAATTGCCCTTGTGTCATATCCTGCCCGAGCGGAGGGGTTGGGTAAATATGCTTACCAAGAGGAGGACGTATAGCGCTAAAGGAGATTTTGGTCCGTTTTTCAGGACGGAAGAAGGAAGAAAAGGAAGGTGACGATACCTTTTATAGTTTAAACTTGTATTTCTTGGTTCAACAACGATTCTATAGGTGAGAAAATTTCATCCTGAATCCAAATGAAATGGTTGCGTCTCCCAGACAAGGTATTAAAAATACATTAGTTGTTTTCGGGTAGATATATCCGAATTCGGTGTTTTTAGTAGTGGATTATAAGTCCATTCGGTGCTTTTGATTATGGCCACTGCTAGCAGAGACAGTAGCTACTGGTGGGAGAGTGAGCCAGTGTGCCGCTAAGCGAGGACGTGGTTTTTCCACAGGCAGCAGGAGAAAAATAGGTATTTCCAATTCAACGGTCACTGCTGAAAAAGAGCGAGTTTCTTTCTGGTACCCTTAAGTCCGTTTTCAGGCATGCAAAGTTCTAATATCCTTTCAGGGGATCCTGGGAACTTCAACACTTCCTGAATTTATTTTATTCTATTTATGTAATTTTTTCTTTTTCTTATCACTACAGAGACATCCGGGTCAACCGAATTTTTGTCTACAGTTGTTGAGTTGGAAAAAAAAAGCATTGGTTTGTACCCAAAATGGACTCATGTCGGATTCATTGTGAAAACGAGATTGGTAGGAAGATTGTGCTGAGCCAATTTTTTCAATGCCTGCATAGAAGATCAACATTCACATACGTGACTTTTGAGTTTAAACATTGTCCTTTCGCACTTGTAGGAAATAGTTCATTATTTTTGCTGAATTGGGAAGATTGTGTTGCGCCAATCTTCCTAAAGTTGAAATCCTACCAGCTTAGAAAATCGACATTCGCATATTTGATCTTTGTCTGAGTTTAAACATTATCCTTTGGCACAAGTAGGAGGCAGGTCATTATCTAAGCTGAATTAGGAAGATTGTGCTGTGCCAAGCTTCTTTAAGGGAAATCCTACCAATTTAGAAAAGTACGTCATTATTTTGGAGGAAACATATGGAAATCGAAGCTCGCTGGCGGTGTTTATCGGCTCAGTAATGTCGGCTGGTTGGAGTTTTATGGTATATCAACCCTTGTGGGGTTTTAAAGCTAAATCCTGTTTATATATCATCATTATCATCATTTCGTGCTGCTAGCACGGATTTCCTTGACCCTCTCTCACCATTCGTACCAATCATCTATCACTTCCGGCAGGTCCTCTAGACTACATTCTGCGTCCGTACAGAGCCATTGTTGATAGGTTCGAGTTGGTCATCCGTGAAGGGAGCCATAGGGGAACGTCACTTATTAATTCGTCCTTACTTCTCCAGCAATGTTTTGCATGTTTTGTTCGTCTTATTTGGGTGGTTTTAGAGATGGGAGATAGGTGGTTGTACAGCTGCTGCTTTATGGGATGTTGCTTCCATAATTTGTTCAAGACGACTCGTAGCATTCTTGTGCAATTCCTGTCTTGATTTTTCGTAATACGCTTTTACTCAGCGTCCATGTGGTGCCTCCATATAGTAGAATCGACACGATCGCTGCTTGGAAAAAAAGTTGCGTTTTATTTTATCGGATAAGTCTGATTTCCAATATGATCGACAATCAATCGATAGCTGTCCGTGCCTTCGCCAGTAGATGAGACGCTACTTCCGAGGCAGGTGAACTTGTCTATTAATTTTAGAGAGCCATCATTTAGTTTGGGGATGTCTCTTTTTGATTAAAACACATTTACTCCGTTTTGTTTGCATTCATATAGAGACCAATGCTAGCTGCTGCCTCCTCCAAACTATGCAGCAGGGATTCGGCTTGGGTTGGTATATTTACCAGAACCGCTATGTCATCTGCGTAATCTACGTCCGGAATAGTTTCTGCGTAGTATCGTTTGCTTCTTGCATTTTAAAGTGTATAGCCATTTTCTTTCATTAGATCTATTGACGTTGGATAACATTCTTTTGAAACGAGCCGTTAAAACACATTTGTTTGCACACAGTTAAATGGTTTCAAGTATTGTTATTTAACATTTTTTTACAATGTAATGTAAATTATTTGGACACAGCTATATAGTTTCAGATAATTAATAATAATAATTCTTAGTAAATGATTGAACTGTTTTATTTGACCTACAGGATGGACCTTAACAGTTACTAATAATCTGGTTCTGAGTGGACCTGGGAGTAATGGTAATGAAGGGGTACTCCACATTTTGGGAAAGACGTGAAGCTATTTCTTCTTCCCCACCATTCAAGTTGAAATAGTAAAAGTGACTGGGATCTAGCCTTTGTGGGAAGTCAGTCTAGGAGAAGGAATCTAGAAGATGAAGCAGGAGTTCTTAAGGCAGTCTAACATTGTCTTCAGTTTAGTCCTAAAGGAATTTCAAAAAGAGAGATAGAAAGCCATTGATTGGACGACCATTGGGTAAATCGATCTTTTGTCAATAAAAATGATTGTTGAATTGGAAAAAAACATTTAGTTTCTGCATAATACATACATATTTTCGGAGGCGTCCGTGGTGTAATGGTTATCATCGTAGGAAATGGACACGACGACACGAGTTCAAATCCCGGACGAAGCTGATTACATTTTACATAGCACTAATACACTTGGGAAAGGTATGGACCCAATTATTCTTCGTTCAGCAATTGGTAGATAGTTGGGCAGACTGTGTTCTTAAGCCTTGGTTAGGCAACCAGTCTAGGAGAAGGAAAACTCTGAATTGAAACCTGTTAAACTCTGCTTAAAAAATTGACCTTGTGTCACATCCTGCTCGTGCGGAGGGGTTGGGTAAATACATACTTATATAATTGTATCAATTGATAAAGGTAAGTTTATTTTTGGATTTTTAAGATGCTTCTCTAAAAGTTTTTGATATGTTTCGTTGGTATGTTTGTGCATAATGATATATATATATAATTCATTTAGAGCTATAACTTCTCTTCTATTTAGAATACGTTTATATGAAACTAGGAGGAACATCACGTGTTCAACCAGACACACGTTGGTATAAAGTTGGCGGAGATGTCTTTGTTCCAAAAGGTAAGTTGAATTTTAATAACAACAACAACAACAACATTGCTGCAATCTCGCGTCAGAAAAATAGAAAAATTGATTCGAACTTGTTTATAACAACATGAAAATTTTTTAGGCACAATTCAGCGACTACACTTTAGAAGAAGAAAATATATATGGTTCTTGATTTTGAGACCAAAATCGAACACTTTATCAGACGAACAACTTTACTTTCAGTAAGGAAAGACAGGCGTAACAAAGTCGTAATTTACAAAGGCTTTTGCTTAGATGTGGTTCAAGGTCGTATGAATAGGGGCACTCAATGGGAATCGAACTCACTTGTGAAGATTTGCTAGCCTAGCTTGCTAAACATTACACCAACCGAGGCGTCCAAAACATTGTCACTAAATTATAAATTATTTATACTAATTTATCAGTACGCAACAATTTTCCAATAGAGATACAATACACATAAAATCACACATATATAAAAAAAAACCCAACAAGATTTGGCATTAAATAACCCACAAGAATTGATATTCCATGAAACAATAACCAAACCAAACCTTTTATCGGACCCGACAGATATTGTGGTTTTTCTAAACAAATTTGGTTTGGTTTCTTTGTTTAATGGCATATCAACTCTTTTTTAGGTTATTTTATGCCAAAGCCATTCTCCTAGAAGAACAGTAGTGGTATTATTTAACCTATAGCTGGGAGGATAAGGGGGGTCCATACCTTTCTCAAGGGTATTTGCCCGAAAGTGAACGTAATAGTGCGACTGGAGTACGAACTCGCGTACTCCGGTTCCGCAGTCCATCTCTCTAAACAAATTTGTGATGAAGCATTATTCGTAGATTAAGCAAAATGAAAATATAAATAAAAAAATAAAAAAAGAGAATAAAATTTTTCTCATAAAAAGAAATAATATAAATTAGATTTATAAACCTCACCAACTTCTCTCTGTCCCCCTTTGCATTCTCTCTCTCTCTCTCTCTCTCTCTCTCTCTCTCTCTCTCTCTCTCTCTCTCACACACACACACACACACACACACTTTCTCTCTCTCACTCACTAACATACACACCCGCTCACTGTCTCTCTCTCTCTCTCTCACATACACAAACAATCACTCTCCTCCCCACTCTCTCTCTCTCACACACACACTCTCTCTCTCTCTCTCTCTCTCACACACACACACACACATACACACATACACATACACTTTCTCTCTCTCACACACATTCGTTTTCTCTTTCTCTCTCTCTCTCTCTCTCTCTGACACACACACACACTTTCTCTCTCACGCACACATACACACACATTCCCTCTCTCTCACAAACACATTCATTTTCTGTCTCTCTTTCTCTCTCTCTCACTCACTAACATACACACCCACCCATCCACTGTCTCTCTCTCTCTCTCTCTCGCATACACAAACAATCACTCTCCTCCTCACTCTCTCTCTCTCTCTCTCTCACACACACTCTCTCTCTCACACACACATACACACACACTCTCTCTCTTTCACACATATTCGTTTTCTCTTTCTCTCTCTCTCTCTCCCTGACACACACACTTTCTCTCTCACACACACATACACACACACACACTCACTCTCTCTCTCTTTCTCTCTCTCTCTCACACACACACACTTTCATTTTCTCTCTGTCTCTCTGTCTCTCTTTCTCTCTCTCTCTCTCTCTCTCTCTCACACACACACACGCACACACTATCTTTCTCTTTCACACATACGCGAATTGATTTTAACAGTATGTCAAACCATCCAGGGTTATTTTATGCCTTGAGGTTAGGAAATTGCGTGTATTTATATTTACATTTTTGGTGAAACTTTTTCTTAAGACATTTTTGACACACAGTTATAAGATATCGTGTTTTCTTATCCAATAAATATGATTTGTATACAGTTGTATGGTTTCAAGTATTCCTATCTAACACTTATAATTATTTGGTTTTAAGTAATTATTTCTATCTAATAATAGTTATTTGTTTGCACACAGTTATATGGAAGTGATAATAATCCTAAGCAAATAACAATAGCTTCAAGTAACTATCCTTAATGTAAATAATTTGCAGTTATATGGTATCAAGTATTTCTATCAAATAAAAATAATTTTCAAAAAGATCTATTTGATCTATAGATGGGAACTTTAACAGGTACACCCACTTTGCGTTTGAGTCGACCTGGGAGTAATCAGATGCATTTTACCGTCATACCCAGAACAGCCTTTCTGGTGGGGGTCTTACCACTCTGTAGGGATACATTTAGAATATCCTAAGCCTCACCGACAGGGCCATCTGTTATATTGTTGAGGCCGTATCGTTCAAAGAATTTTATTTTCTTTAACAACAGATTCCATTTTAATTTCTGATTATGTTATATCCTCTGTGTCTTTTAAGGTGTGTCTTTTAAGATGTGCTTTTTAAAGTTGTATTTTCTGTGTCTTTTAAGGTGCCACAGTTATGGAAGTGTACGTTCACGTGTGGAGGATACATTTGTCTCATTTATTTGACCGGGCATCCTGTACAAGAGTCGACCCGATACCAAATTGGAAAGAAGAAACAGATAAACGTATTAAAGAGATCAGAAAAGCCAACATTAAAGTCCGGTAAAGGAGATACTGTCCTTAACATCAATGCCAAAAATTTGGGTGATTTTTTTTGACTGAGGAGGTATCTATTATATAGGCAGGGGTCATTCAATAAATAAGGGGAAGTTTTTTTAACTGAGGAAAGACCTATTATGTAAACGAGGGTCATTCAATAAATGAGGGGGATTTTCTAACCGGGGAGGGATCTATTATATATGCAGGGGTCAGTCAATAAATAAGGGGAAGTTTTTGACTGATGAAAGACCTATTATATAAACGAGGGTCATTCAATAAATGAGGGGATTTTCTAACTGGGAGGGATCTATTATATATGCGGGGGTCATTCAATAAATAAGGGAATTTTTTTTTACTGAGGAGGGACCTGTTATATATACGAGGGTCATTCAATAAATAAGGGGAATTTTTTGATTGAGGAATGAATTATTATATATACGAGTCATAAAATAAAAAAAAATGGAAATAAATAAAAGGAATTTTTTGACCGAGAAAAGACCTATTATATATAACTGAACTTTAAATTCTTAAGATTTTAGAATAAAACTGAAGATGTGTGCGCCGCTGAGCAACCTTAAAAATCAAGTGATGATGTCTCGACTGGTGTCGAAACGTCTTGATACGGCCAGTCACATTATGATCAGAGGTCCCAATACATTTTGATTTGTTTGGTTTGTTTGGTTTCTTTGTTTAATGGCATAGCAACTCTTTTTAGGTTATTTAATGCCAAAGCCATTCTCCTAGAAGAACAGTAGTGGTACTATTTAACCCATAGCTGCGAGGATAAGGGGGTTCATACCTTTCCCTAGGGTATTTGCCCGAAAGTGAACGTAATAGTGAGACTGGAGTACGAACTCGCGTACTACGATTCCGCTGTTCATCGCTTTAACCATTACACCACGAGGATACCCCCATTTCTTTGATTTGAAGTTTTTTTTGAAACACAAGATTGTGCAAGTGCAACAGTTTCCATTCTCAACATATTCCGTGTGTAAATTTATTGTATAGCCATGATGATATCAATAACAACAACAACTACAACAACAATAATAATAATAGTAATAATACAGGCGGACTCTGTCGTTTCTGATACGAACGAGTTTATTTCTTTCTGCCTTCAGCTCTTGGGAAGAGGAGGGGAGAGACACAATTTATGAGGGCCTATGCTCCCATACTATGCTACCCCCCCACATGCGCGGCATATCTTGTAGTGTCTAAGATCTCAACTCATTTCTGCTGGTCGAGACTCAAACTGATCTGATCTGATCAGATCCGAAACACTCAACCGCCCGCTCCCTAAAATTCTCAGGTCATCTCTTCTGAGCATGACGTCATCCACCCACTCAATTCGCGTCCAGCCGCATTTCTTGTGTGGGAGTGTATTATGACAGATGATGTCATATCCTTTCCGCACGAGCGTACAATTGCACTGTCTGACTACGACACTTAAACCAAGAAACACCGAGTAGTTTAAAGCCTTACCAAACTGAATAAAAGTAAAATTGGTGACCATAGTCTTGGGAGACCCGAAGGCTCCCTTTTCAATAGCTACTACACCTACGTGTAGGGGAAGGCGCTACTCCATTCCCAGGATTTCTCCACTTTACCCTTGATCCGTACCTTATAATGCTGAGTGTTAAGCAAGGAAGCATCAAGTACAATTTTTTGAGTCTTTGGTATGACTCGACTTGGGATTGAACCCCGATCTCGCAGACTATTGGCGAACACTGTAATCATTTGGCTAAACTTATTAATAAAGTATGATTAACGAAAAATGATTAATATAATTAATCATTACCTTAATTATATAACAAATTTATCTCTGGGGAAATATTTAAGTTTATTGTTAATTTGTTTAACGGCATATCAACCCCTTATGAGTAATTTAATGCTGAGGTTTAATTCATTTTTAGATGTTTAATTACAATCATAACGATATTTTTAATGTTTCACTTGATTCATAATCATTTGTTTGCACAGTTTTATGGTTTCAAGTATTCCTATCTAATACTAATAATTTATACACAATTATATGGTTTCAAGTATTCCTATCCAATACATATAATTTTCAAACAGATCTATTTAACCCATAGATGGGACCCTAATGGGTACCACTACTCTGGGTCTGAGTGGGCCTGAGAGTAATGGCAATATAGGAATAACTTTATAATTCTCAGAGCTCTAGAATTGAAGCTCCACCAGCAGATGCAAGTTAGTATCATACCAAAGGATAACCTTTGGGGAGGAGGGTCTTACCCATTTGCAGAGGATGCAATCGATGTATTCTAAGGTCTGTTGACAGAGTGACTGATAATTTACACAATTAATCCTTAGTTAACAATTATAACTTTAAGTAACAAATTCTTAAAACTAATAACTTACGTTTATACCGCATCAAGTATTCCTGCCTTAGAGAAATAATTTGTACATAGTTGCATGGTTTCAAGTATTCTTATCTAATACTAATAATTCATACACATTTATATGGTTTCAAGAAATTATTTTTATTGAATAATAAGGATTATTTATCAGCTCAGTTTTTTTGTGAACTGTAGCGTCAATGGTTAAAGCGCTTCGATGTAAGCGAGATCGAACTCCAGTCGCGCTATTACGTTCCATTTCGAACTAATATTCTTTAGAAAGGCATGAATCCCCTTATCCTCGCAGCTAGGGGTTGAATAGTACCACAACTGTTCTTCAACAACAAATGGGTTTGGAATTAAATAACCCACAAGGATTAATATGCCATTAAACAAAGAAACCAACTCAAGTCATATGTTTCAAGCAACTAATTATAGAAATAATCTTGAGAAGATAAATATAACTTGAATTAATTATTCTTTATATGATTAATTTGCACGTAGTCAAATGGTTTCAAGTATTCCTATCTAACATTAATAATTCTAATTAATTATAATCATTTGTTTGTACACACTTATATAGTTACACGTCAAAGTATCCAACATTTTTTAACTGATCTATTTGACCCAGTGTTTGTGACTCTAACAGGTACTCATATTCTGGCTCAGAGTGGACCTGGGAATAATGGCAATGAAAGGATACTTCACACTTCTTAGAACTCAAGAACTGTAGCCTCATCCCTGGATGGAGTTTAGAGTCATACCCAGACCACCCCTTTTTATGGGGGTCTTACTCTTCTGCAGGGAAGGCTGTCAATTCACCGACAAAGTTGAGGTAACATTTGAGAACGTAGAGGACAGTAAAAGAAATATTGCTTTGATTTTATGGCATATCAACCATTGTAGGTTATTTAATGCCAAATCCGGTTTATTCATATATATTAAATTTATATGATTTGTAAACATAAGTCAAGAAAATTAAATGGTTCCAAGTATTGCTGTGTGTAACTAACAATTCAATTAAACATCAGTTATTTGTTTACACACAGTTAAATGATCAAACACTTCTATTTCTAACAATTCACTTTAGCATAACTCATTTATCTACACTCAGTTTAAATGTCAAACAGTTCTATTTGACCCATAAATAGGACCCTATCAGGTGCTACCACTCCGGGTCAGAGTGAACCTGGGAGCAATGGCAATGAAGAGGTACTCCGCATTTCCCCAAATTACAGTAATACTGGAGCCTCACCATCAAATTGTTTAATGTCATATTCAGGAGACTTGTTGGGGGAATTTTACCTCTCTGCAGAGATGCGTTCGGTATATTTTACAGCCCTTGCCAACTGGGCAATATGACAGTGAAGCTTCATACCATTCAGAGGTTCTTCGACAAATAGAAAACTCACTGGAGTAACAGTGCTGACTACCAAGGAGCCTAATGAAAAGAAAATTAACGTTTCATTTATTGTTTATTTTAATCTTGGTAATTAGAGTTTCAGACACGCGGCTTTTTGATCACACCTCATATAAGTATGATAATAAGTATTACAAGTATTTTAAATAAACTGAGGTGAGTCAAAAGTTTTGCAATATTTTAGTAGTTTGCGACGTGTATATCACGTGACCGAAACAGTTCAAGCAGTGAAACAAGTACCCGTTGTTGTTGGTAGTATTGTAGTAGTTGGTGCGCTAACACGTTGTGCATGATTTGAAAGCCGTACAGATGAACGTGAAACGTAGTCTAATTCGGGAAAATATGTTCTACGAGTTCGAGTTGGGCTATGACCCCTTGGAAGCAACCAAAAACATTTGTTGCCCGAAATATGATAGCGCAGTTGATCACAGTACACTAACCAGATGGTTGAAGAAATTTTGATCAAGCCCGGTCAGATAGGTCTAAAAGCGAGGATTCTGAGGCTGTGCTCCAAGTCATAGAAACATATTCGGCGAATAGCCTTCAGAGAGTATCAGGCGACTTAGGCATCTTCCAGTCGTCTGGTTCGTTATTTTCCCAACCTCAGTAAAAGCATTTGGATGCGTCGAATTGTACTTCACGTACTACCAAAATATTGCAAAATCTTTGACTCTATCTAATATTATTGATCTTTTCTTACTTTTCTTGTTACAGTTTGAACGTCACAGAGAAGTTGAAAGGATATACCTTAAGGGTAGGTAACAATGTTGCAATATCAAATATTCAAACAATCCTATTTTCACTCTTCCAAAAATATTAGCAACTCTATCGCTGGGAACTAAAATTCGTCTAGAGGGGGCGGGGTAAGAGCACCCGTTTCCCTAAAACTACAGCTGGCGGTGAGGCTTCAGTTCTGGAAGACTAGGGAGTTTGGTTTGGTTTGATTTCTTTGTTTTATGGCATATCAACCTTCATGGGTTATTTAATGCCAAAGCCATTCTCCTAGAAGAACAGTAGTGGTACTATTTAACCCATAGCTGGGAGGATAAGGGGGTTCATACTTTTCCCAAGGGTATTTGTCCGAAAGTGAACGTAATAGCGCGACTGGAGTACGAACTCGCGTACTACGATTCCGCAGTCCATCGCTTTAACCATTACACCACGAGGACACTCCCCCCAAGGGATTTTGAAGTCACTTCTTCGTTGCTATTACTACCAGGTCCACTCTCATCTAAAATGGTAGAACCGGTGATTTGAAAAAAAAACCAAGGAGATGACCAAGTCCCAAATGAAAAAGCAATTTAAACCTTCGTTTCAGTCTTTCTGAAGAATCACTAAAGAAATAAATAAAAAGGACTCAGCATTTGGGAAGGTTGATGTTGTTGTTATTGTTTCGCTTCCACCACTAAATAGTTTGTTTGCTTCTCCCGACTGGCGGACGTTTCCTCATTGTAATTAGTCCCGTCAGTTCAAGCAAATTTTCTTCATAGTGACATACCTGAAGTGTAAAGATTCCAAGTAGATCTAGTAAAGCGAGATGGTTGGTTGGTTGGTTGGTTGGTTAGGTATTTGGTTGGTTAGATGATTGTTTGGTTAGATGGTTGCTTGGTTAGATGTTTGTTAGGTGGCTGGTTGGTTGTTTGGTTTGATGGTCGGCTAGATATCTGGTTGGTTAGATTTTGGTTAGATAGTTGCTGAGATGGATGGTTGCTTAGATGGTTAGTTGGTTAGAGGGTTGGTGGTTAGAGGGTTGATTAGATGGTTAGTTGTTTAGATGGTTGGTTGCTTAGATGGTTGAATGAAGAGATAAATAATGCCCCCAAATTTTTTGCATATGATCTTTAATCATAATATCAGGTATCTTTTCCAAGTCCATCAGTAGGAAGGATTGAACCCCAATAATCAATGACTTCATGACCTTTTGAGAAGGGGGTCAAGATAATGTTCCCACCATTCTTTATTATCGAAATATATTTTTTGTGTGTTGACAGATTATTCCGACGAAGGCGAAATTTAAGTGGGGTGGTGCTGTAAAGACCTGGTTGATAAACAATCCGCATCAAAAAAAGTTTTCCGATTTTATCTACAAGAATTTTAATTGGGCGGTTGTTGAAAATGGATTGAAATGGGCAAACGACGAACCAGTGAAGGTATATCAACATCTATCTATCTATCTATCTATCTATCTATCTATCTATCTATCTCAGTCTCTTCATATCTATCTATCTATCTATCTATCTCAGTCTGTTCATATCTGTCTATCTATCTATCTATCTATCTCTGTTCATATCTATCTATCTATCTATCTATCTATGTCTTTTCATATCTATCTATCTATCTATCTATCTATCTATCCATCCATCTATCTATCTATCTATCTATCTATCTATCTATCTCAGTCTGTTCATATCTATCTATCTATCTATCTCAGTCTGTTCATATCTATCTATCTATCTATCTATCTATCTATCTATCTATCTATCTATCTATCTCAGTCTCTTCATATCTATCTATCTATCTATCTATCTATCTATCTATCTATCTCTGTTCATATCTATCTCTGTTCATATCTATCTATCTATCTATCTATCTATCTATCTATCTATCTATCTATCTATCTATGTCTTTTCATATCTATCTATCTATCTATCTATCTATCTGAGTCTCTTCATATCTATCTATCTATCTATCTTAGTTTTTTTTATATACCAATTAGTACGCTTACCTTTCCGTCTCTTTAGCGTTTGTTTAAAAAATAATGCACAATTTTGTTATATATTTAAATGTAAAATTGGATTCTATTTTCTTAACAATTTAATATATATATCCACACACACACATATATTTGTGTGTGTGTGTGTGTGTGTGTGTGTATTCATATATATATATATATATATATATATATATATATATATATATATATATGCACACAGGCATATATATATATATAGGCAAACTGATAGCGGATGGGAGAACAAATTATTTAAAAAATAAAAGGATGTGAGGGCCCTTTCGTCCGGTACTCTTCAAACAATCACACCGGAAAAACGATTAAAAACGGGTTGTTTAAATTGGGAAAAACAAACAAACAAACAAAGAAGGGGGGGGGGAATTTACGCCACGCCAATGTTTAAAATGTCTCCCAAAATATGTAAATTATGACTGGATCTCTGTCTGCATAGAGAGGGGTGGTCTAAAAAATGTAGATCGTCTCTAAGATGTTAAGATGGTTTTTACTCCTAGCTCTCTGCACAACAGAAAACCAGTCATCTTGGTAGTGGGTCCTGCAACTGTTTATAGTTAGAAGATGTTCACCGATAGCCGAGTCAGGAGCCAGTGAGTGCCCGGATGTTAATCGATCACTGTTTAGAATACCTCGGGGTACATGCTGTCTTACGCTAACTTCCAAACACTGGCTTGTACAACCTATATATGTTGAATTACACCAACATTTAAACTTATAGGTTTATAGACTTTGACTGAAGATAGGAAATACATCCTTATGTATGGAGTTAAAGGTCGTCTTAGTAGCGAAAATAGATCTAACTTTAACAGCATGAAAACAACGATACACCGAGGAGGCAACTTTATCGGCAAATGACTGGCTAGCAGGACCAATCCAGGGAAGTCTAAAATAAACTGGACATTTAGATGGACCAATGGTCTTATTCTTATTTTTAAATCTAGTCACAGTTGAATTGATATTATCATCAACGACTTCCTCGGGATACCCGTTATTGAGGAATAGCTCTCTAATTACCTTCAGGTCTTCTTCAATCTTGCTGTCAGAACAAATGTTTAAAGCTCTAAAAGAAAGACACTTAATTAAATTTAGTTTCCTAGATTGGGAGCAAACACACACACACACACACACACACACACACACACACACACACACACACACACACACATATATATATATGAAATTTTTGAATATTAGAATGAAATATTACTACTAAACCCTAAGTGTCTGATTTATCCATCTTTACACTTATTTTTATCATCTTGTCAGATTCACCACAATCTATCATTTCACCATACATATATATGTATATCTTAATCTGTCATTGCTGCTCCTACTGAAACACACACACACACACACACACACACACACACACACACACACACACACACACACACACACACACACACACACACATATATATATATATATGAAATTTTTGAATATTAGAATGAAATATTACTACTAAACCCTAAGTGTCTGATTTATCCATCTTTACACTTATTTTTATCATCTTGTCAGATTCACCACAATCTATCATTTCACCATACATATATATGTATATCTTAATCTGTCATTGCTGCTCCTACTGAAACACACACACACACACACACACACACACACACACACACACACACACACACACACACACACACATATACATATATATATATATATATATATATATATATATATATATATATATATGTAAGGAGCTCCGGTCTTATGACAAAGGCGTGGTGAAGGCAACTCTTAGAGAAGTTAACTCCAAAATCCAAACTGGAAAAGAAAGCTCCAGCATCAAACCTCTGCTGACTTGAGGGTATCCTTTGATGGAAAAAGTCTAAGTGAATGTACTCTGAAATAAAACTTGCACTTTGTATATTCACTAGTTATTTTGCTATGCTTGTCACTGGGCTGTCACAATATAGACCCAGACAATGGCATAAATGTTGTACAAGCGTATGTCACTATAATCCAATGATGTACAGATGTTTTACAACCTTATCATCTGATGCATCTTATCCCAAGTTGAATTCTTTATTAAATCGGATATTTGACTTGCAGCTTTAGTGGTTAAGACAGGTATCATTTATCAAGATGTGGCAATCATTCTCTCTCTCTCTATATATATATATATATATATATATATATAGAGAGAGAGTGAGAGAGAGAGAGAGAGAGAGAGAGAGAGGGAGAGAGAGATCGTCGACCTACGACTGAGTTAGGTTTTGTCTGATCGATCGTGAGTCGATTCAATCATAAGCCAGACTACTATACTTACAGTAAATAGCCCTTGTTCTGTATACCCAAAGTCTAACATGGTAAGGGTTTATCTGACTTTTCGTCCAGTCTGATTTGACAGGAAGTCATTTTAATGCGGGGAGGAAGACGCATGAATCTCGACACATGAGCGGCTGTCACAAAAATACTTGATACTCTCGATATTCTCCACTTTCATTCGTCAAGCGATAAACGTAGTCGAACCAAGTAGTAGTAATTTACTAAGCTTTATGCTTCAATGTGGCACAAGGCCAAACGAATAGGGAACCCAAATGAGACACGGACTCATTTGTGAAGATTTGCTAGTCAAGCTTGCTAACCATTACACCACCGGAGGCGCCCTTCAGCCCAGCCAAATAGGTATTGCTTGGACGGAATGGGGATATCTCCGATTTCCTGCCAAATCAAATTTTACGTGAAATCCTTTTATAGCGGCAGTTGGGATGGGGTGAGACGAGGAGGCCACGCACGAATCGTGACATACATGGTTGTCAGAAACAAATGCTTCATTTAATTCGGCATTGCCTCGAGCGATAAACTTAACCCTGGGACCAGGGGATCAACTTAATATAACCCACCCAGCGCCAACGTCAGATGGGCCGGTCCAAAATATATATAGATAAATTTGGTTTTGTCCTTTTATTTACCTACACCTTTGATATTGGTACTGTCTTTTTTTAGTGAGAGAGAGAGAAATGAACGACTCAGATTGATTGATAGACAGACAGACAGACAGACAGACAAATATTTAATGCCAAAACCATCCTTTTAGAAGGATAGTAATTGTACGATTTAATCCATTGTAAGCAAAAATAGGGGGATCGTACCGGCCCAGTGACATAGTATTCACCAATGGTCCGGGAGACCGGGGTTCAATCCTAGGTCGAGTCATACTACGAGTCGAAAAATGGTACTTGATGCTGCCTTGCTTAACACTCAGGAGTAGCACCCTTCCCTACATTTCGATGTTGTAGCTATTGAAAAGGGAGCTTTTGGGTCGCCCTCGACAACGATCGGCCTACTTACCGTATTTACCAACCCCTCCGCTCAGGCAGGATATGACACAAGGTCAATTTTTAAGCGGAGTTTAACAAGTTTGAATTCAGAGGTTTCCTTCTCCTAGACTAGTTGCCTAACCAAGGCTGAAGAACCTAGTCTGCCCTACTATTTACCCATAGCTGGAGGGAGACTTATTGGATTCATACCTTTCCCAAGGGTATTAGTGCTATGTGAAATGCAATCAGTCTCGTCCAGGATTTGAACTCATGTCGCCGTGTCCATTTCCTACAATGATAACCATTACACCACGGGCACCTCCTACTTACCTTTTCTAAGGGTATTGGTCTGAAATCAAACGTAATATCGCGCCTGAAGTTCGAACTCGTTCACTGCGATGTCGCCGTCCAGCACGGTAGCCACTTGGTCACTGGGACGCACCTTCTGATAGATTCTTTCATTATTTTGTTGGTGTATTTTAAAATCTTTTTTGAACATTTCAAATCATCTTTTTATCGTATAAAGTACAGTGTGAGTGTATCTTTCTTAATCTTTTCCTTTTTTTTTTAAAGTAAAGAAAGTAAAGTTGGCGATTACAGTCGAGGGCGACTCGAAGGCTCCCTTTTCAATAGCTACTACACCGAGGTGTAGGGTAGGGCGTTACCATTTTTTGAGCCTTTAGTATAACTCGACACGGGATTGAACCCCAGTTTCCCAGACTATTGGCGAACACTCTACTCATAAGACCAATGGCCCGGGGTTTTTTTTTGTAATATAGTATAAACCTTTTCTTTTCACTTTATATTATTTTGTTGGGAACAGGAGTCGTCCGTGCTACCTGCTACTTGAAATTTCTGATCGTTTTTTAAATTTTTTTGTTTTGTTTTTAGTCGTCCCTTTTGATCATGGTCATAAGTATGGTTTGTCGTAAATTGTATTAGTCGTAAGTCGATGATTCTCAGAAACTTTTTTTTTTATTTCGACAGGGAAGAATTAATTTATCAGCTGCGGAAAAAACTGTTGAGATATTGCTAAAACATAAGTGAGTATATAAATAAATTTTGATACAAATACACATCTATCTATCTATCTATCTATCTATCTTAGTCTTTTCATATCTATCTATCTATCTCAGTCTGTTTCAATCTATCTATCTATCTATCAGCGTCTACTTTCAAGAAAATTAGATCACTGGATAGAGCAAGTTTTCCGCGACAAAACCCTTTTTTTCACCATTGTTATGCCTTTTTGCCATCAATAAACAAGAGCCTGTATACCTGACCCATGAGAGGGTTGTTCCGGAAGTAACGACTCTCATTTTGGCGCTTTGACAGTAGAGTTTGAATTTTTGTACTTATCGTCCATCAGTTTCAAATATCAGTTGATGTCAGAAAAAATGTCATTTCACTGAATTTTTCTACACGGAAAAACTGTACCTATTCCCATTAATCGACGCTTATTGAACGTTTACGAGACCAAATTGTGAATCTAAGCAGCTAGAACGTGAGTAACGGGTTTTAGCAGTGGAGACAGTCGTGTGATAGAGGAGCCACACGCGAAGCAACAGCAAGTTCAGGGTGAGGTTTCAGGGTGAGGTTTCAGGCGTGTATAGCTTGTGAAGGAAAGTACTTGGATGATATATGAAAGGCTGAGAATTTAATAACAAAGACAATACACCGGGTATTCTAAGTGATAAAACATATCTACTCATTTTTTTTTTTTTTTTTGGCGGGGGACACCTTGTACAAGAAAAGTCATCCCGAAGAACATACTTGTAAGTAATGAATATTTAATGAACAAACAAAAACTTGATAGTTTTGTTCATATTTCGATGTTTATTTCCATCAGCCACAAAACAGGAACAGTATATTTGGGATTATTCTGTTATGAACACTAGATGTCATCTGGGTTTCTGCCATAGCGGTGGTTCCCGTAGCTTTGATGGTTAAGCAGCTGGCATGGATAACCAGGCTTTTCCATGGTTAAGGAAAACGTGAGTTCGAGTCATACCGAGAGTTTAGCCTTAATTATTATTCACATATACATGCTGTTTCTTCGCTGTTGTAGAATAATTATAACAATAAAAATTCTTGATTCTCGTGTTAATAGCGTTTGTGATTAGGCGAGTGATATTTAAATCCACGATGACCTCACGATCTTTCATGATTCATTGAAAAAAATGTGAATGGGACGGTATCAAATGCAGTGCAAACTTCTCGAAGCTGAGATTAGCGATTGGTTAACATCATCTCACTGTGACGTCTGCTGCCTCACAACTGAACAGCGGTGCCTGGCTCAACACACTGTTCTTTCCGGGTCGGTTGGTCGGTCGGTCGGCCTTTTTGACGACGAAAGAATGCGAAGTGGAATCTCTGTTAGCATGACCCTTCACAGAAGCGAATGTCATCGGTGTAGGTATGGGGTTGACGAATTTACCGCCTTAACACGATCGTTATTTGCAACAAGCTACATTAAATGATGTCTTAAATAAATAAACAAATAAATAGCTCTTCAGTGTAACTGGGTTGCCGTTTAAAATTGAACAATGTAGGTCTCGACCAAGTGGGTGGCCAGACGTCTTGTTTTTCTTTGTCTTCTTTATTTTTTTTTTGTTAAGATTTTAAAGCTGTTCTACTCTCCGGCTTTCACCAGATGTCTATTTCAATTCTAAAAAATTGAAACATGTTCTGTTCATGCATGGGCTTTTCTTTTTAAACACATCACATCTGGTACTTTTTTGTTTATATCGTTGCAGACAGATAAATGTTGCTTGTTTTCTTTGGCTTGTTAAACAGAAATATGCTGATTGTTACAAATTCATTTAAAGAATATCCCATTGATATGATAGATGTCACAATACATACAAAAGTGATCTTTTGAATAAAGTAATTTTAAACTAAACGCTCCTAATGCCATCTAACGACAAAAAGAGGAACCTATTTTTGGCCTCCCTTATAAAATGTAGGATAGTCAATACTTACCGTAAATTGCGTCGTACAAGTCGATCCGGCATATAAGTAGACCTCAAAATTTTTAACTGAAAATTCTGGGTTACCTATACCCGCTGTATAGGTCGACTACCAAACATATGGCAGGCTGCTTACAAAATAACCTTCAAGGAATCTTTATTAAAAATGTTGAGTCTTATACGTACAGTTGTAATGCCATTTTTTGTGTATTTAATAAGTTGGCGACCTTAGTCGAGGATGACCCGAAGGCTCCCTTTTCAATAGCTACTACACCGAGGTGTTGGGGAGGGCGCTACTCCTTTCTCTGGAAAGTAAAGTTGGCGACCATATTCGAGAGTGACCTGAAGGCTCCCTTTTCAATTGCTACTACACCGAGGTGTAGGGGAAGGCGCTACTCCTTTCCTTAGATAGTTAAGTTGGCGACTGTAGTCGAGGGTGACATGAAGGCTCCCTTTTCAATAGTTACTACACCGAGGTGTAGGGGAGGGCCCTACTTTCACTGGAAAGTAAAGTTGGCGAACGTAGTCGAGGGTGACCTGAAGGCTCCTTTTTCAATAGCTACTACACCGAGGTGTACGGGTGGGCGCTACTCCTTTCCTTGGATTGCTCCACAACCCTGAATCCTTATCTTATACTGCTGAGTGTTAAGCAATGTGACATCAAAAACCACCATTACGTCTCATTAGACAGTCATTAAACCAGTGGTGTATGTTGTATTTTTTCTCTGAAATTAGAATTACATCGACTATATATGAAACTTGCAAATCTTACAGATTAGAGTTTATTTTAATGTAAATTCACAATTTATTGCACTATCATGAAATTACGCAGTTAACAGATAGTCGTCTGTCTGGCTGCCTGGGTGCTGTGACGTTCCAGACGGTGTTTATAGTCAGTGCATCAGCTATTCAAAATGGTGTGTGATATAGAGTTAATATAATATTTCATTTTTATTACAGTTTTATCATTTTATATTAATCGTTATCTTAATTTCTTTAATCTGTTCACTAAATGCTGTGTGATATCGAGTTATTATTTCATTTCTATTACAGTTTTATTATTTTATATTAATCTTTATCTTAATTTCCTAAATCTGTTCACTAAACATAAGTTTAAGTTATAAATGTTTGTGGCAGTCTGCTGGAAGCACGGAAAGTGGTGTGTATCTATATTGACCAACCGCTCCGCTCGGGCAAGGTCAATTTTTAAGCGGAGTTTAACAGGTTTGAATTCAAAGTGGTGTGTATCGATTGTTTGGAGTATTGATCCACTGGTTGAGTCAGCAGGTAAAGTTCGGATTTTAGTCCTGCTGTATAAGTTGACCCTTTGTTTTCTAGAGGTTTTTGCAGGCTTAACATGTCGACTTGTACGGTGCAATTTACGGTAATACATTTGTTATTCATTTTGTTTATTTCATTGAATTATTTGCTTCAGCCTTCATGTTCGCGGTCACACCTTATTCTACGGTGTCTCGGACCCTCATTGGGTGAAACATTTGCATGGAAAAGAATTACTCAAGACATTGGAAACTCGTGTCAATGATGTCATGACACCATTTAAGAACAAGTAAGTGTCAACTGGGATAAAATTTCTTTAAACATTTTCTGTTTACATAGTCAAATTGAAAAAAATATTAATTATTTGAAACAGTTTTTTTAGACACTTTTACTGAAAAAATCATTTCCAATGCATTTTTATAGTAAAAATCATTTCCAATGCATTTTTATAGTAAAAATCATTTCAAATGCATTTTTATAGTAAAAATCATTTCCCATGCATTTTTAGAGTAAAAATCATTTCCAATGCATTTTTATAGTAAAAATCATTTCAAATGCATTTTTATAGTAAAAATCATTTCCCATGCATTTTTATAGTAAAAATCATTTCAAATGCATTTTTATAGTAAAAATCATTTCCCATGCATTTTTATAGTAAAAATCATTTCAAATGCATTTTTATAGTAAAAATCATTTCCAATGCATTTTTATAGTAAAAATCATTTCCCATGCATTTTTATAGTAAAATAATTTCTTATACATTTTTATAGTAAAAATCATTTCCAATGCATTTTAATAGTAAAAATCAATTCTTATAAATTTTTAGAGTAAAAATCATTTCCAATGCATTTTTAATTTGATTTGTTTTAGTTTTATGGCATATCAACCATTGTAGGTTATTTAATACCAAATCTATTTTATGCATATAAATACTTCTATATTTAAACAATTCAGTTTAGCATAAGCACACAGTTTATTTTTATTTGACCCATAGATATGACCCTAACAGGTGCTACCACTCTGAGCCAAAATAAACCTTGGAGCGATGGCAATGAAGAGGTACTCCGCATTCCCCAAAGCTCCAGCATTACTGGTGAAATTCATTTCCAATGCATTTTTAGAGTAAAAAAAACATTGGTCAATACATTTTATAGTAAAAATCACTGTCCAATAAATTTTTATTGCAAATATCATTTTATAGCAAATTTCATAGTAAAAACATTTCCAAAAACTGATAACAACGATCCAAGTGGAAGGAATGATTTATTAACGGGTCAACACTATAGCATTTCGGTTCTACTGAACCATCATCAGGACCATGAGGGGTGATATTGATAATTTTAAGTTAACGATGGATGATTAGAAATGTGAAATAATATGTATAGTAAGAAAAAGTTAGCCGTTTAACTGGCAAATCAGCGTTTGATGTTTAAATTACGTCATTTGACTTATTAGGAATATTGTATAGAATTATGTACGTTGTTTAACGAGAAAGATTACGAGACAGAAGGAAGAAAAGAAAGAAAGAAAGAAAGAAAGAAAGAACAAAAGAAGAATAAAAAGCATGGAAATTATGAGATATACGGAAAATATTAACTAAGGATGTAATATATTGTAGCTGTTTAAAATGTATTTGCTTAAGTAAGGAGAAATATTATAAAAGCCAGGACGAGTATTTAGGGAACTGAGGAATGAGATAGCTGCGGCTTCGAAAATTCGTCTAAGATTTTTATTATGGATGTAAGTAAGCATCTTAGCAGAGTTGAAGTCAATGTTATGATTATGTTGAGAAGTGTGTTGGAGTAATGCGTTGTTTGAGTTGCCAATTCTTATGTCTCTTTTGTGCTCTTTCAAACGGATATGAAGGTTTCGGGATGTTTCACCAATGTATTTTAGTTTACAATCCTTACAAGGGATGCAATAAACACCGGCGTCAGAAAATATGTTACGTTGAGGGCTGGAGTGTACTAATTCGCGGATTGTTTTAGAAGGTAGAGAAAAAAAATATATATATATATTGGATACTGAAACATCCAAGCATTTCTGTAACTTTGGAACCCAAGAGATGTACTCCTGTGGTCCCCTTCACACAGACGAGCAAATGTTGGACGACCAGCTAGGACATATTTACACCAGCTCCGTGCCGATATAGCCAAGAAGACCTGCGGGGAGCGATGGACGATAGAGACGGGTGGCAAGAGAGGGCCAGGGAAATCCATGCTAGCAGCACGACATGATGATGATGAAATTCCAGGTAAATTCCAAGCTAAGAACTGGTCTCTCTTCATGAAGCTTGAATGAGTAGTGTTCGCCAATGGTCCAGGAGATGGGTTCAATCCCATGTCGAGTCATACCAAAGACTCAAAAAATGGTACTTGATGCTGCCTTGCTTAACACTCAGCATTATAAGTTACGGGTCCAGGGTAAAGTGGAGCAGTCAGGGGAATGGAGTAGCGTCCTTCCCTACACCTCAGTGTAGTAGCAATTGAAAAGGGAGCCTTCGGGTCACCCTTGACTACTTTACTTACTTAGAGAAAAGCAGATTTTTTGTTATATATATTTACTAACCCCTCCGCTCGGGCAGGATATGACACAAGGTCAATTTTTAAGCAGAGTTTAATAGGTTTGAATTCAGAGTTTTCCTTCTCCTAGACTAGTTGCCTCACCAAGGCTGAAGAACCTAGTCTGTCTTACTATTTATCCATAGCTGGATGGAGAATAATTGGATTCATATCTTTCCCAAAGGTATCAGATTCTTTGTTCTATGGGATTTCCTGTTACGTTACGGTTAACGTGCTAGCCTGTGGCTTCGAAGTGAGCGAGTTCGAACTCCAGTCGAGCTATTACGTTCTATTTTGAACTTGTGAAATGTATGGAACCCCTTTATTCCATTATGGTTTAAATAGTACCACTGCTGTTCTTCTACAAGTATGACTTTGGCATTAAATAGCCCATGAAGGTTGACATCCCATTAAACAAACCCAACTAATCCACCTCTGTGTGATTCATGATTCTTGTAAAAAAAAATGTAAAAAATTACGAAGCAGTTTTTCGGGCAAATACTTTTGGGAAAGGTATGAACCCTCTTATCCTCCCAGCTATGGGTTAAATAGTACCACTACTGTTCTTCGAGGACAATGGCTTTGGCATTAAATTACAAAGGTTGATATGCCATTAAACAAAGAAACCAAACCAAGCAAAGCAGTCTGATTTTTCCAAATTATTTTCTTTTGTCAAGTGATTTTTGCTTCTTCGATTAATTTTTCGTCTTTATTCAGAATATCGATGTGGGATGTGAGCAATGAAAATCTGCGTTCTTCAACTTATGAGAAGTTGTCGTATGATCCTAACATCACCCAAAAGATGTTTATCATGGCCAACAAAAAAGATCCGAATGTCAGGCTTTTCTTCAACGAAAACATGATTGTCAACTACGGTTTTAACACAGTGGTAAGTGAGCGATATACGTCTTTGTATATTTTCAAGAACAAGATGACTCGCCAAGATTTTGGGGATTATGGTTGTCAATAAAGATATGGACAACACTTTAATTTACAATGAACTCTCTTGAATTATATACATATATATATATATTCATTTTGTTAACTGCCTGATGATCGTTTTTTAGTAAAATACACCATGAAACCCAGGGGTTGCACTCTAAATTCCATGGAATTAAATATATAAATCTATATATATATATATATATATATATATATATATATATATATATATATATATACTGATTTCATTGCATAGCTATTGGTCTAGTGAAGACTATATATATATATATAAGTGGGTTTTCGTGGTGGGAATTGTCCAGAGTGACCCGTGTTCAAATCCTGAGCGAGTCTGTTTGCATTTTACACATCGCTAATAGCCTTGGGAAAGGTATGACTCCACCAATTCTCTCTCCAGCCAGGGGTAGATAGAAGGACAGACTGAGGTCTTTAACCATGGTATAGCAACCAGTATAGCAACCAGATTAAGATAATCGAAACACTTGATAAAAGCCTGTTAAACTCCGCTTAAAAATTGACTTTGGGTCACATCCTGCTCTTGAGGAGGGATTGGTATATATATATATATATATATATTGGTATTTTTCAATTCAGTAAATCCGGAGTAGGGAATAATTACGTCAGGACAATTAAATTATTCAAAATACGAATATTTAAATATTCCTGGTAAATGATATCTCAGAGCAAAGATTCCAAGAAAAAAAAAATCAAAATTTGGTCACATTAGGATTATGAATTTATTTCCATCCTGCTTGAAGCATTGATATGAATGTTAAACATTTAACAGGACTTCTTCAGATCCAATGTTCATTGTCTCCGTGTTGGATCTGAAGGAATCCTGATAAAATTTTTTTGAGTTATTGATTAATATCAATGCTTTTTTGCAGGATAGAAATAAATTTATAATCCTAATGTGACCAAATTTTGTTTTTTTTCTTGAAGATATATATATATATCGACAAAAATGTTAATTCATTTCTCTCTCTCTTTTTGCCTCTCTCTTTCTCTCTCTCTCTCTCTCTCTCTCTCTCTCTCTCTCACACACACACACTTGATTTCTTCAATTGATCTATGAACGTGTCACCCGACTGGTTCCCGCAGAGTCAACCTGGTCACGGCAACCAAATTTGAAAATGTTTGCCGTGGAGTTCACTCGACCACTCGAAATCTGACCTTCCCAAGTGGGGAGATCAAACCTTAGCCGAATAAGCTGTCTGCCCATGTTGTAATTTTAGATCCAAACTACTAGATTGAGTGTTCAAGCCGAAAGCCGAAATAACCGGACCGGCTGATCATTTAATAATAAAAATGAATAAATAAAAGTTGAAGTCCTGAGAACGAACAAACACGGAGTTGAATAATAAAATAAAAATGTTTTTAGTCAGAAAAAGAACAATTAACAATCACAAAATAATTGTTGTTATTTCAATGTTCCATTCCCGGTAAATATAAGCAGAATGTTTTGGAATCTAGCCCCCGGCTGTCAGTCTAAATCTACGGTCAATTTTTCTCCCTTAGATTCACTAAGTATTCTCAATGCCTTACGTTAATCTTATCTCCAGTTTGTTGAAACAGCAGAGGATCTGATTATCTCCGAGTCTGGTTCAAGGCCCTTTCTATAGGCGCCTCAAGTCAACTCTGCAGGGTCATTCGCTACAGTGCCGAAAATCCGGCTTATATAATTGTTTATTTTGTTTCCAAGTGGGTGTATTCCATCTACGGCCCATCTTTGATTAAATCTTTAACAATTAATCCTATTCACTGTTGCTTTCTGCCACCCCAACAGTGAATCTCTGGGCCTGCTACTTGGAGGGGGAGGTTAGTTGCTTCTTTACAACTTCTAGTGCGACTGCTACCATTGGGGTTCGTTCCCTTCTCTCATCACGTTTCTCTCGGTCCCTTTTTCCCCCTCACGTGATTCATACGTCACCAAAATTTACATACTTCCAAAATTAGAACAAAATTTTCCATTTCTCAAAGTTTGACTGTTTTTTTCTCAGGCCAGCGGCTTGCTGTTGGCCAAACCTCTCTGTGACCTCACTTCCTCTTCAACGTTGTTTTGGGCTAGCTGTCTCTCCGAAGACAATAGATGTTAACTTTCCTTTCCTTTCTTTTCTTTTCTTTCTTTTCTTTCTTTTTTTCTTTTCTTTCTTTTGTGGAGGGTGTATGTAATTTGGATATTTCAGTAGACGTGCGTCTGTACTTTATGGGTATTGCTCTCTAAATTATTCCCACCACAAATACAACACAAAACATTACAATCGCATGAAAGAAATGGAATAGAACACAACGAACATTAAACAACAAACAATTTAATATGCATATAACAAAATATAAAAACAAACAAAATACATGATGTGTAAATGGCCTTTTGGAAAATAAAGTTTGGCAAGAAGAAAATAAATTTGTTTAAAGATGTGTGTATGTTCATGTTAACGGAGTCCGTAAATAAGTCGTTCTTACTTACATTAAGTTTATGTCTTGTTTTATTTTTGTGGCGACAGCGTGTCGCGTTGATGAAAGACAGTTTGTCGGGTTTTTCTTTTGAATGTGATTCTCGGCCATCTGAAGTTGAGGAAGGAAAGGAATCTGCCGGACATAGTATCGGCTACTGCTTTATTGGCTTAGTGGCTTGTCTTCGTCTGTGTGTTAGTCTGTGTGTATGGCTCCCTAACTCTGTGTTATTTATATCCTACAGGTGGATCAAAGAATCGTCCTAAAATTTTGGCGCGTAGACATTTATTAACCAATCAGATTTGTATTTTACTATTTTATTTTCGAGCCTAAATATTTTATGTTAGTTCACTTCCGATCCTATTTTTCTAGAATGTTCTATTCTTTGTTTTTAGCTGATTGGTTAAAAAATATAAAAATGTAATTTAAATGCTAATACGGTTTTGATCCTAAATTTCTAGAATGTTCTTAAGTATGTTTTTATTGCTTATTTTAAGACTAGAAAAATGTGTATCCCATACTTTCTTTCTTTTCCTTCTTTCTTTTCTTTCTTTCTTTTTTTTTGTTTGCCAAAAATTAAACAATATTTCTCTCTTCCGTCTCACGGTGACAATATATTGCATCACTCTTAAAAAAAAAAACAACAAAAAACAATGTACTGATTTTATTAAGAATTCCGCATTTTTTATTTCTCCTTGCGTCATAGAAATAAAACAAACATCTCTTATTTCTTAGAAAAACAATCCGTTTTTCTAATCTTCCCTTATTCTAAATAATAAAAATGTTCCTTCTCGACTTGTCAGCGTACCGCCCCAATCTTCTAAAATCTACGCTGAATAGTATTTCTTGCAGGTTAGACCCCTCGGCCCCAATCTGCTCTGTTACAGATCAAATAGATGTGTAAAAGCTATTTGGATTCGATAGGAACGTGAGCAAAAAAAAAAAAAAAAATAAAAATAAATAAATAAATAAAGAAAAAAAAGAAAAAGCCTTAAGAAACGACGCAGAAATGTAAATATGAACACGATTTTCTAACCTCTTGGCATAAAATAATCTTAGACGGATAGATATGCCATTAAAATCAAACAATGATATAACTCTAGATCAAGGTAACATTTAAAGAATATTAAATAATTTTTTTAAAGAAAAGTCGGGTTCTTTTCTTTGTCTTGATTGTTATAATACTCATAACGTTTTCAGTCGATATGAATTCCAAATTACTTAATTTTCAAGGAAATAAAATATTTCTATGAATTATTCAGACTCGTATCCTAATCATTGTTGTTTTAATAATTCCGTTTCAGCCAATGCATTCTACAGCCTTCTTATATTGATCAAAGTTCTAAGAGGAAGCACGGAGGCGCACCTAACATAATGGTTATCGTTGTAGAGAATGGAATCGGTGACTCGAGTTCAATTCTTGGAAAGGCATGAATTTGTCGATCCTTTGCTATGGATAAATAGTGGCCCAAACTGTGCTTTTTAGCCTTGGTACGGCATCCGGTCTTGGAAAAAGAAAACTCTGAATTCAAACCAGCTGTGATCACTTAAAAATTGGCCTTGTGTCACACCCTGTTCGTTACCGTTTGTAACTGCTCAGTTGTGAAATTTTAATTGGGGACAAATATTATTAAAGAACAAATTGAGATCTTAGTCAGGACCTTATATTCTTCGTAGACGGGTACGTCAACAAGATATTTTCTAAAACCGACGAAAAAGCGCTTAAAAGATTCTGCTTGTTCGTTCATTCTTTTACTCGTTACGCTCATCCACATAGCCTCTCTGTAGCCATTCTCTTCGACCAAGTCAGATAATCTTTAACACATCCTTCCCGCAGCCAAGTAGGATATTCTTGCATTCTCTTCTTCGGCCAAGTCAGATAATCTTCAACATATCCTCCCCGCAGCAAAGTGCGATATTCTTCTATTCTCTTCTTCGACCAAATCAGATATAATCTTCAACATATCCTCCCCACAGCCAAGTGCGATATTCTTCTATTCTCTTCTTCGACCAAGTCAGATATAATCTTCAACATATTTTCCCCACAGCCAAGTGCGATATTCTTCTACTCTCTTCTTCGACCAAATCAGATAATCTTCAACATATCCTCCCCGCAGCTAAGTGGGATATTCTTCCACTTTTCCCTTTTTGTGGCTAGAAATTAGGGGTCGTTTATAACTCAAAGTCGTTCATTACTCGAGTATGTACGGAAATAAGAAGCTTCGTAAACCTAGATAATTGTATATTGGTTAGTAGAGGATCCGATGAGCTCTGGAGTTCTTGTAAATTCCAACAACGTGTTATTGAAGACTGAAAAAGAAAAAGAGCCCCAAAGATTCCTCGGTACCAGCAATACCATTCTCCTCAAAATAAAAGGTGCAACTACATATTGAGCTTGGGGTTTCAATAAGATTAAATGCAAACAAATGATATGTGTATTATCATATAGATTCTTTTTGTATATTTTTGTGGATTATTTATTGCAAAAGGTAACAATAAAATTTATATGTAAAATAAAATGATTAATATTGAAAAAAAGTGGCAGTGGAGGAAAATAAACATTTTAAAGATGGCTGAACAAGAAAAAGACCTCCAAAGATTCCTCGGTTCCAGCAATACCTTGAAGCACAAAATAGAATATACAACTATTTATTGGTCTTGTAGTTTCGGTAGAATTAAATACTAACTAATTATATCTATATTAAGTATCATATAAATTGTTATTGTAAATTTTTGGTTTCTTTGTTTAATGGCATATCTACCTTTGTAGGTTATTTAATGACAAAGCCATTGTCCTGGAAGAACAGTAGTGGTACTATTTAACCCATAGCTGGTAGGATAAGGGGGTTTATACCTTTCCCAAGGGTATTTGTCTGAAAGTGAACGTAATAACGTGACTGGAGTACGAACTCGCCTTCTACGATTCCGCAGTCCATCGCTTTAACCATTACACCCCCCTGTAAATTTTTATATCATTTATTAAAAAAGCAGTGATAGGATTTATATGTAATAGAATTGCATATCATCGTTTCTTACTTAAATAGCTCGTCTTGATTTTTTGTGCGTTAGATTTCCACAAGTCCCAATAGATAAACAAATCTTTAAAAGGAGAACTTTTTTTTAATTTCCAGGCGTTGGAAGATCGTGCAAACATGTATATAGAGTCTGGACTTCCTCTTCACGGTATTGGCATCCAGTCCCATATGAAAGGATACATAGACGTCTTTATTGTAATGGTTTGTCTCTTTATTTTCAAATCTCGCCTGTGATTCTGTGCTGTACGAGGTTCATACGATAAGTTTCCAGACTTTTCTTGTACAGGCATTTAAAATTGTTGTAGACTCTTGAAAATTCACCATGTTTTTGCTATACATCTTATGAGATGACTGACCAATGTTTATGATTTTACGTTCAAATAAACTGCTACAGCAGTAATTGGAATACACCCTACTAAAGCTCGATTGTCACACCTGGTGAATTTCAAAAATGCAATCTGGACGTGGGGATGCTTTAGAAGAACGATATGCAATAAAATTCTGTTTGAAACTTGGAAAAAATGCCGCCACAGAAACGTATGCAATGCTTCAGACTGATTTTGGAGCACCTTGCATGAATCGAGCATCAGTTTTTGAGTGGCATAAGAGATTCAAGGAAGCCAGAGAGTCTGTGAGGGGTGATGAGAGATGTGGGAGGAGTAAGGAAGTCAATACACCAGAGTTGATTGGCCAAAGGGTTATGATTACTATGTTGAGGTTTTAAGGGAGTTCAGGAAGAGATTCCTTGGGAAGAGGCCAGCACTCTTCAAATCGGGTCAGTGACATTTCCAGCAAGACAATGCACCAGTCCACAACTTCATCCTTGTCACAGACCATTTGACCAAGATGGGCATCAAGACAGTTCGTCACCCTTCCTATAGTCCAGACCTTGCCCCCTGTGACTTTTGGTTATTCCCTAAGCTCACAGGCTGTCGTTAAGAGACAATTGAGGAGATAAAAGAGGTTGTGACGAAGGTCATTGACACGCTCACACAAGAGGACTTCCATGGGGCGTTCCAGAAGTGGTTGGAACGGTAGAACAAGTGCACTGCAGCCAGAGGAGATTAGTTCGAAGGGGACAAAAGTTTCATGTGTGTACTATCAATAAAAGTGCCCATACGAAAAAAGTCTGGAAACTTATCGTATACCCTTCGTATTTTGTCGATTAATGACCATTTTGTCTACATTTTGTTTTGTTCGTTTGAAATCCACCTCTTACTCTACCACAACGATCTGGCTCGCTGTTTCGTGCACCTTTTCTCCTTGTGTATATTTTGTTGCACCGTGATATCGGAACCCCCGTTGTTGTATTCTGCAAATCTATGTTACAGTGCACGAGCCTATGAGACAAGTACAAAGAAAAAGTAAAAACAAATACAAGGTTTAAAGGATTGGACTTGTAAAAAAAGTGGGTATGACACACAGGGATCTTTATCTAGCTCTGCTCTACCCCTACCCCCCACCAGAGAGATGCCATGAAGAGAAATTACCCAGCATGGAACCCTAACGAGCTAATAGGTTATGGTAGAAGAGATGGGCACTACCAAGTAACCCTTATTGCCCAGAGAGATGCTATAAAGGGCAATTACTCTGTATGGTACCCTATGACCTAATAGCTTATGGGAGAGGAGAAGTAACCCTTATTGCCCAGAAAGATGCCATAAAAGGGAATTACTCAGCATGGTACCAAACTGCCTAAATTTTTATGGGAGGGGAGATAGGCTCTGCCAAGTAACCTTTATTGCCCAGAAAGATGCTATAAAGGGGAATTACTCAGTATAGCACCCTATTACTGCTTACATATACTGCTAGTACACGCACACACACCCTCACTTGTACACATTATATTTCTAAACAGATAATATTCCTTCGATATCCCATTAATATACTTTTCTTTATTTCTTTCTTTTGGTGTACAGCGACGTCTAGATGAAGTAGCTAAAGCCGGATTGCCAATTTTGATCTCTGAGTTGACTTATGAACATAAGGATCTTGAACAGCGTTTGTTGTCTTATGAGAAATTATTGCGCGTCTATTTCAGTCATCAGGCCGTTGAGGGTATCATCTTTTGGACTGTGTGGAGCGACCACTGGAGACAGACAGCAGCATTACTAGATCGACAATTTAACGTACGTTGAAATTTACCTGTTTAGATTCATCAGATTTCCTCATTATCTCTCTCTTCATCCCTCCCTTCCTCCCCCACTCCCTATCTGTCTGTCAGATAATCTCTTTCTCTTTATCTCCTATCTCTTTCTCTCCATATGTCTCTCAAACTCACAATTCTCTCTATCTTCACTTTTTCTTTTTCTTCTCTCTTTCTTTCTTTATATCATTGTTTATCTTCTTTCTCTGTCTATAAATATCTATCTATCTATCTTAGTCTTTTCATATCTATCTATCTATTTATCTATCTTAGTCTTTTCATATCTATCTATGTATCTATCTATCTATCTATCTATCTATCTTAGTCTTTTCATATCTATCTATCTATCTATCTATCTATCTATCTATCTTAGTCTTTTCATATCTATCTATCTATCCTAGTCTTTTTATATCTATCTATCTATCTATCTATCTATCTATCTATCTATCTATCTTGGTCTTTTCATATCTATCTATCTATCTATCTATCTATCTATCTATCCTAGTCTTTTTATATCTATCTATCTATCTATCTATCTATCTATCTATCTATCTATCCTAGTCTTTTTATATCTATCTATCTATCTATCTATCTATCTATCTATCTATCTATCTATCCTAGTCTTTTTATATCTATCTATCTATCTATCTATCTATCTATCTATCTATCTATCTATCTATCTATCCTAGTCTTTTTATATCTATCTATCTATCTATCTATCTATCTATCTATCTATCTATCTATCTATCTATCTATCTTAGTCTTTTCATATCTATCAATCTATCTATCTATCTATGTCACCCTCTCTGTATATCTACTTATCTCTTTTTATCTTTCTATCTATTTTTCTCTTTAAATCTATTTCATCAGCTTTTATCTTCTCTTCTTTATCACAATCTTTCTCTCTCTCTCTCTCTCTCTTTCTCTCTCTCTCTCTCTCTATATATATATATATACTCTTTAAGAAAAACAACGAAACCGGTCACATAGGATTATAAATTTATTTCAATCCTGTTACGCATTTTTGAAGTTTTTAAAAACACGAAAAAAGTAACAGGACTCCTTCAGATCATTTTGGATAAAAAAATTGAATAGACACATGGTAGTGGGAGGGGATAGTATGAGGGAGTCGAAGAGTTGGGAGGGAGTCGAAGAGGCGTGAGGAGTTACCTCTTCATTAAGCCCACTTCCGTTTTAAATTTAACTTTCGGTTAGCAGTGTAGTAAATATTGTTTTTTTAAAAGGTTTTTTAAAATTTATATTTAGACCTAACTTACAGATTTTTTATTGACTAAGATTTAAACTTTAAATAAAAAATTCAAGTAAAATTTCAGTATTAGATATATTAAAATTAAAGCAAATATTTAATTTATTTACTATATTTTGAAAGCGTTAATTCGTTCCACTTTTTATGCGTAGTACGTATGTATTATATTCTTTTTCACAATTTTCTATCTAACAATTTATTTTATTTATTCTCAAAATTAGCTCTATGTTGTTATAGAAAAAAATTTGTTAATTATTTATAGTTTAAATTTAGCCCTATGTCTACACCTAGCTATTAGTTCATTTCTCTTGTTTAATAATTTTTTTGGCTCAGGAAAAAGCAAAATGTGGATTTTTTTTTCAAGACACAGGTTGCACCTACTATCGAAAGATATTGGGGTACTAGATCTTTTCAATATGGACCATTGTATTTCCGGGGTTAACCCTTTAACTTTTAATCCCCAATAATGTTTAGATAGGGCAGTTTGATTTTTTTGATGCTCATGGGAGAAGGAAAATTTATGATTTCCATACCTAATTTTAAAATTAGTAGATGAAATGCCAATATAATATTTCTTATCATTTATGTCCTCTTTTGGATAAATAATAGCTTGATATACTACGTTATCTAAATTACACAAACCATATATATATATATATATATATATATATATATATATATATATATATATATTCCGATCTATCAATCTATCTCACTGTATCTATCTATCTATCCGACTCGTATTTATATTTACCTCACTGTCTCTCTATATCTCCGCTTCTCTCTCTACCTGTCTTTCCCTTGTCTGTCTGCCTGTATCTCGGTCGGTCTCTCTCTCTCTCTCTCTCTATATATATATATATATATATATTCGATTTTCGAATAATTGGAGCGACAGAAGTATTTGTTCTTGTTTCTCTCCAATACTGTTGGTCGATTTTGACCCAGTGAAAAAGGGCCGAGATTTCAAATGCTAATTTTTAAGTCAGGAAATACCTCTTTTTCAATTTCCGTCAAAAATCGGAAACCCCAGTTGAAATCCTGTGTTGTCCCATTGTCATCAAATTTTGTGAAGTTTTCACTCACTCCTAAGTTACCCTAGTTTCTTTTTTTGTGAAGAAAATAGAAAAACAAAGTAATCCAAAAAGTGATGAATTTATTACGAAGGAAAGTCGACGTTAAAACGTTTCAGTTTTAATGAACTTTCACCAGGACTTTAATCTGGTGAAACAAGTGTTGATAGAACAACAATAGTTGTTTTAATAAAATGAAATAACAGGAGAAAAGAAATATATATATATATATATATATATATATATATATATATATATATAAAGAAAGATCATATAACCGTTCAATCATTCAATCAGCATTCTTTTTTGAAAAAGCTATCACGTGATTGGCACAGGCAATGATGTTTAAATGTCAAGGAACTTCAAAGAGATACAACGAATTGAAAGATGATAAAACCAAAAATTTGCCAAATTTTGCCAAATCACTCGTATCATGAAAGCACTTAGAGGTTTGCATGCCTCAGAGTGATGGAGAATGGACTCTATGATTGTACAATACACAAAATTCTAACCTGCCTTTTTTTTTCTTTTTACAGGTTAACGAAGTTGGGAAACTGTTTCTATCATTAAAGGCAGAATGGTCGACACCACCAATAGAATACGATTTGTCCGAACCAGTAAAGGATTTCTCAGTGTTTCTTGGAGAATATCGGGTATTTCTGACCAAATTAGGTCAAACAATTTGGAAGAAGTCTTTGAAGATCGAACAGGCGAGAACAACTACTACATTGGTGATCGGTTATTCCGAAGAACAAGGAATTGGAGAATAAGAGAGAGAGAGAGAGAGAGAGAGAGAGAACACATTGATATATATATTTATATATATATATATATTTGTATATATATATATATTTATATATATATATATAGAGAGAGAGGAAAAGACTCGCAGAAGATGAACAGGAAAGTAAATGTAACCACGGGAGATATTGTGAGATTCACACGGGTTTGGATGGGGGTACTGGGATGGTTTTAAATAAATTTTTTCACGTTTACGTTTTAGTTCATTTTCTGAAATTGTTTTAACAATTATACAATTATATACGACATTTTCCAGCAACAAATGATTTTCCCTCGTCCAGTTTAAGAATGGTTCCGAGTATCTTACAAGGAGGATAGCCCAAATGTTTATCCCTTTGATGAGATTCTTGCAATTGAATTTGGTTTCCGGTAGCTTTCTTGTTCTTCTTTTACATTTTTTTCTTTAATTTCTACTTGTTTGAGGGTGTCCGCTTTCAATATTCCCAAGTACTTGGAAGTTTCTTTTTCTCCGAGCGTTCTGATTTTTCCTTGATTTGATAGTTCTATTCCTTCTGTTATTTGTCTGTTTTTCCTTCTCATTATTAGAATGACTTCCATATAATCGATAGCCTATTGATAGCTGTTCATGCTTTCGTTAACCTCGTGTCGATGTCCTTTTCGGTTGATGCGACGCTGCTTCCCAGGTAAGTGAATTTGTCTACTAGTTTAAGAGGGATTCCGTCTAGAGTGGAGATGTCACCCGTTTGATTATAGCACATATATTCCGTTTTGTGTGCATTGACATAGAGGCCTATGCCTGCGGCTGCTCGTTCCAAACTATGCAGCAGTGTTTCGGCTTGGTTGGGTGTATTTGCCAGTATCGCTATGTCATCGGCGTAGTCGGCGTCGGTAATTTGGAAATCACACCTAACCGATGAAATGAAACGCAGTTTCTTCCAGGCAGCGGTCGGATCGTTACTGCTATATGGATGCACTACATGGACTCTAACAAAACGGCTGGCGAAGAAGCTAGACGGCAATTACACAAGAATGCTGCGAGCAATCTTGAACAAGTCCTGGCGGCAACACCCCACAAGACACCAACTGTACGGCCACCTGCCTCCTATCACGAAAACTATTCAAGTTAGACGAACCAGACATGCAGGACACTGCTGGAGAAGCAAGGACGAGCTCATAAGTGATGTACTCTTGTGGACCCCCACACATGGCCGTGCAAAAGCAGGACGACCAGCACGAACATACATTCAGCAACTATGTGAGGATACGGGATGTTGTCCAGAAGACCTGCCTGAGGCGATGAACGATAGGGAAAAGTGGCGAGAGAGGGTCAGGGATATCCGTGCTACCAGCGCGACATGATGATGATGATGATTAGAATGACACATTTTTCTATGCCAAATTCTATTCCTTTTTCCTGTTTTATTTGTACTCATGTCTTCAATTCTTTTTCATTCTTTGCAAACAACTTGATGTAATTCATGTACGTTTGGTTGTTAATCTTTACTTGTGATTTAGTAAAGTTGTAGTCCCTCTGCGGATTTTTAAAATGTGTGATTGAATGGCATCATCGCTATTACAAATATTGATAAAGTAAAAGTAAAGTTGTCTCCCTTAGTTGAGGGCGACCAGAAGGCTCCCTTTACAATAGCTACTACACCGAGGTGTAGGGGAGGGCACTACTCCTTTCCCTGGATTGCTCAAATTTACCCTTGATACGTACCTTCTAATGCTGAGTGTTAAGAAAGTAGGTATCAAGTACCATTTTTAAAGTCTTTGGTATGACGCGACCTGGGATTGAACCACAGTCTCTCGGATCATTAGTGAACACTCTACTAACTAGGCCGAGTGGAAGTGCATCTTCCTGGAAGATGACTCTCTGGATTTTCACCTCTGCTAAAGTTATCAATTCCAATTTTCAGTTTTTAATGGCTTTCGTGATAGACTTTATGACTTTGTCGGATATGTCTTTTAATTGGAATCATTTTGAGACGAGGCTTCTTAATCTGAGAATTAACTTTTTATTTATTGCAGACTTTTTGTCCTCATCTTGGTAGTTTTTGTGTAGTTTCTTCTTCACTACGTTTCGGCCAAATTTCACCTCTGGCCTTCTTCAGGTGATTAACCGCGACCTCGGATAGGAATGCTGAGTCTTGTGACCGTATCCCCAGTTATTACTGCCTTCCATAGTTGTTGTCTATCGCACCACGTTTTTGACCAAGTAAACCTCTGGCCGGCTTGGGTAGGATAGGGGCGTTGAGTCTCTACGGTTCCAGGTGAGCATTGTCAGAAGATAGCGGTTTCAATTCCTACCCAAGCCGGCCTGAGGTTTACTTGGTCAAAAACGTGGTGCGATAGACAACAACTATGGAAGGCAGTAATTACTGGGGACACAGTTACAAGACTCAGCATTCCTATCCGAGGTCACGGTTAATCACCTGAAGAAGGCCAGAGGTGAAATTTGGCCGAAACGTAGCGAAGAAGAAACAACACAAAAACTACCAAGATGAGGACAAAAAGTCCGCAATAAATAAAAAAATAATTCTCAGGTTTGTCGGATATGTTTTACATTTTTGACAGGACCATATCACGGACCATTTTGTTGTCAATCTACGCTATGGCTACATTTTTCCGCCTCGTTTTACTCTCTTTGGGGATGGGCTGATCAATATACAATCGATCATATGTTCCTCGAGTTTTTTGTGGTATCCTTTTTGTTCTTCGGGAAACAGTCCGTGGCTAACGAGCGAATTATAGATCTCCCTAATCTAAGATGTTGGGATTTTCCACATCGCAGGAATATACGTTATTGGACTATAATTGCTGGTGGCAATTCTTTTTGGGGGTCTTTTGAGATCAGGGTAGTCTTTCCTTTAGTGATCCATTCGTGTATATTTCTTTCTTCAAAGCATCTATTCGGTTCAAGAGCCTATTTGTCGCAGTTGGATGCGAATTTCTAAAACCAGAATTCATGTATTATTATTATTTTTATTATTAATTGATCTTTATCGAAGCTAGTTTGCTTTGGCACCAAACTAATAAAGAGAAATGTACAAAGGGAACATCATGCTGTGCCAGTCATCAAAGTCCGTGAGCCTTAAATTCA
This sequence comes from Sepioteuthis lessoniana, assembly GCA_963585895.1. Classification (NCBI taxonomy): domain Eukaryota; kingdom Metazoa; phylum Mollusca; class Cephalopoda; order Myopsida; family Loliginidae; genus Sepioteuthis; species Sepioteuthis lessoniana. The sequence continues at coordinate 2,948,675 of OY757945.1, read as the reverse complement.
GCATTATCTGAGAATCGAACTCTCAAATCATGATCCACTGGGGATCTCGTTAAACATATCTCTCGAAGTATACATACACGTCTATGTGTATACGGATATATGTTTGTATGCATTTGGGGGTACATGTAGTCACGATACCACCATTCACGATAGGCACCTCCCATAGGTTGAACTGTTTTCATGATGTGTTATAGACGCCACAAACGAGTTGAAATTATTTTAATTTAACCCAGTACTATGTCTTTCAATTGGTTTGGTTTGGTTTGGTTTAATGGCATATCAACCATTGTAGGCTATCTAATGCCAAATCCATTTTTATACGTATAAACAGATCTATTTCATTCAACTCAGTGCAAAGAAAAATTTAAAAAATAGAAAAGTAGCTGGGCTTGATGAAATACCCCCAGAAGTATGGAAGACCAAGGAATTCGACGAGATATTGCTCCGACACTGTAATGCCGTATATAACTAAATCACAATAGACAAATGGACAAAGAGATGTATCCTCCCCTTCCCTAAGAAGGGTGACCTCGGATTAGCCAAGAACTATCGAGGTATAACTCTTACATCCACTGCAGCAAAGATCTACAATGCTCTACTACGCAACCGCATGGAACCCAAAATTGAGGAGATACTTAGGAAGAACCAAAATGGCTTTTGCAGAAATCGACCCACGACATCACAACTTTCGACTATCAGTCGAATTCTAGAATTAGAACTATCATTTGTCGACTTCTCCAAGGCCTTTGACTCCATACACAGAGGAAAGATGGAGCAAATACTACTCGCCTACGGCCTACCCAAAGAAACCGTCGCAGCCATAATGATGTTATATAAAAACACTAAAGTAAATGTTAACTCCCTGGCTGGACACACAGACTACTTTGACGTTAAAGTTGGTGTGCTGCAAGGAGACACATTAGCCCCATACCTCTTTATCATCTGTCTACACTACGTGCTTAGAACGTCTATTGATAAAATGAAAGACAACAGTTTCAAGAAAAGAAGCAAAAGATACCCCACACAAACAATTACGGACACGGACTACGCCAATGACATAGCGCTTCTGGCAAATACACTCGCCCGAGCCAAAACCCTACTACATAGTCTGGAACGAGCAATTACAGGCATAGGCCTCTATGTCAATGCAGACAAGACGGAATACATGTGTTCTAATCAGAGGCGACATTTCCACACTAAATGGTAGTTCTTTGAAACTAGTGGACACATTACTCTACATAGGAAGCAGTGTCTCATCATATGGAAGTCAGGCCTGACCGATAAAATAAAACGCAGTTTTTTCCAAGCAGCGGCCGTGTCGATACTGCTCTATGGATGCACTACATGGACGCTAACTAAACGTATGGAGAAAAGGTTTGACAGCAACTAATCAAGAATGCTGCGATCAACATTGAACAAGTCCTGGAGGCAGCACTCCATAAAGCAGCAGTTGTACGGCCACATACCACCCATCACCAAAACTATCAAAGTTAGACGAATCAGACATGCGGGACACTGCTGGAGAAGTGGGGACGAACTCATAAGCGACATACTCCAGTGAATCCCTTCACATGGACGAATAAAGGCAGGACGACTAGCTAGAACAAATATTCAACAGCTCTGTGCCGATACAGGATGTAGCATTGAAGACTTACCAGGAGCAATAGAGGATAGAGATGGATGGCGGGAGAGTGTCAGGTAGATCGATACTGGTGGCGTGACATGATGATAATGATGATTTCAAACAATTCAGTCTAGAATAAGAACCTAGTTTCAATGTCAAAAACAGTTTAATTTCAAACTATTCAGTTTTGTCAACAAAGTTAAATGGCTCCAAGTATTGCTATGTATCACTAACAATTCAACTAAACGTCAATCATTTATTTACGCACAGTTAGATATCAAAAAGGTTCTACTTCAAACAATCCAGTTTAGCATAAGTACACAGTTTAAATGTTAAAAATAGTTCAAATTCAAACAATTCAGTTTAGTATAAGAACGCAGTTTAGATGCCAAAACTGTTCTATTTCAAACAATTCAGTTTAGCATAAGCGTTGCGTATAGTTCTATTTAACCCATATATAGGACCCTATTAGATTCTACCATTCCTGATGTCACGTGGTGTCCCACTGAGACGATAGAAATAAGATTAATACTATCCTCCCGTTTGAATTAACAGTGGCAAGCCGCCAAAGAATGGCCGTTAAGACATGAAAGAATGTAGGTCGATCCCAAAGTAACAAACCCAGGTCGGGGAGAAGACCAACAGATGTTTGTACTCAGTAACCGGACTTGGATGACATCTAGTAGCCCTAAGAAATCGGCTGACCAGGAAGGAGGAAGAGAGAAGCCAAGTGATTGGCTGGGACCCTAAAACGGAAGTGGCACCTTCTTCCCGTCAGCGAAAAAACGAAAAGAAAAGTAAGTTATTGGAAAGGGCTCGTGGCAGACAGACCCATAGCCATTACTCCGGGTGAAGAAGACAAAAACATATCTCGGACACGTGGGACCCAAGTTCTTCAAGCCAGTGTTAAAAATAGCTTAAAGTCTATTAGCCAGTGAAAGAAGAATGATTCTCCAGTGGAACCCCGTCGAAAAATAAGATAAGTAACTTTGGGGCTATTTCTCCTTATACTCAATTTTATATACCACTCTATCTCTCTCTCTCAATTTGAAGAAAAAGGAAAGAACAGAAAAGAAGAAAGACATTTATGTTCATGGACTGTTCATTTATTATACTATTTGACACTTTGAAAGTGTATATTAATGTCTAGTAAAAGATATATATATTTTTAAGGTTCCCACGTGGTTGAAGTTGTTGTTTGCAGTATCTTCTCGAGTTTGTTACTTCATGTTTCTTTTTCAGCTTCTATTCGCCTTATGTTATCTTGCTTAAAATTGTCCTATTAATTCCTTTAAAATATCACACGGGAAACCGGAGTTGCCGACAACTTCAATATAATGTTATTACGACTAAACCTATAGGTCCATATCTTCCATTGTCTAGGGGAAGGAAGGAAAGCGACCTGGTGGGTGTGTGGATAGTGTGAAATTTGGAACCCCTTGCCAGCGGCGGTCAGTCTAGCCCTAAATTAATCCCTCACGTAATATGCCAGTTCTTATATGCCTGAGAAAAAAAACTGAACGAGGACTTATTCTACAAGGAATCAAGTGCCAACCCGCCCCGTCTTCACACGTGCAAAAATAAAGTCCCGGTTTGGGATTTTTGTCAATTTGCCGTCACACCCACAAAGGTTGATGTACCATTAAACCAAATCCAGTCAAAAGGAAAAACAAATCTGATCCATAAGTTATTTGGGCCATTCCCCCAAAATTCAATTTTAGGTTTAAAAGTTTTTCGCTTTTTTCCCCTGGTTTTTTATTTTCATAATTAGAAAAGAAAACCAATTCCCGGTTGGATTGATACATGACGTAATCGAGGAGACAGGCTTTTATTGGTTCTGTTTGCGGAATTGTTTTACGAAAAAGCTCTGCTCAATTGATTTCTTTGTTTGATGGCATATCAACCTTTGTAGGTTAGCTCGGTTCAAATTTGGACAATCGTGGTCAAAGGTCTCAAAGGAGACAGTCATCATTTCTTTTGAATCTAACAGAGACTCGTGACTGGAAAACAAATATTTTACTGAAACCTGACTTATCAATGGAACGATTAACGGCGAATAGTGCTAAACAGTTCATCATCGAATAAACTCAATGTCATTTTGGTAAGTTGCTTTTCTTCTACTTCTTTTAAAAATCTACAATGATTTAGAGAATGGGGAAGATTGTATACCGCCATTAAGAAAGATATGTTTGAACTAAAAGTACATAATTTATATTTGCTTAGCTTACTTTTGAATAATACAAAGCGTAAATGAAAGCAAAAGAATTTAAAAGATTGGGCAGCGCCAGACCTTCTGCAGAAAAGTTTCAGGCACTTAGACAAATGCGAAACCTAACCAAGTTGAAGGTGTCCATCTTCTATTACATTAATATTAGACAATTTAGTAAGTTTGTGGGGTAAGAGGCTGAAGGTCATGGGCAAAGGGCAAGGCTGTGTTGCCGTTTGATATCTGACTCCATATTTTGGTTATTTTATTTTACTCCCACGTTAGCTAGTCGGTGTAACGCTTTGCCCAAGAAAGTCCCGAAAGAATTACACAAAAGAAAAGACTGCAACAGATAAGAGACGAAAACGTTTCTTTTATACTTTCCTTTATTTACTGGGTTCAACAACCATTCCATGGATGAGGGAGTTTTTCTTAAAATGGTTGAATCCCCCAGTTAAGGTGTCAAAAATACGTTAATCGTTTCATGCATGTATTTGTCCTCATTTGGTATTTCGGGCTTCCATAAGGGTTAGTTTTCTTTTGGTAGTTTGTCAAAGTCCGGTTGTTTCAGTTTGTAGTTCATTTGTGGGTCTTTTATATTTCAGCATAGTGCTGACCGAGAGAGAGAGAGAGAGAGAGAGAGAGAGAGAGAGAGAGAGAGAGAGCTGCTACTGAGTGAAAGGGACTAACTAACGCCACGTCCAAAGACATATGCGTGGTGCCCAAACACCAGACAGCAAAATGGTTTTGTCAAATTGCTGGTGACCGCCTGAAAAAGAAAGATAGCCCGTTCCTCTTTGTCGAGAGGTTGTTTTTTTTTCTTTACGCATGCGTCATCCCTTTTTTCCGTTAGGGACCTCTGGGAGTTTCTGCAAATTTGAGTTTTCCTTTTTTATAAATTCAATTTAAATTTTTTGAATTTATTTATTCGTTCCCTACAAGTTACGTCAGTTTCTCGCCGATCATTTGCTTCTGTATCACGATTTAGATCAACACTGAACGATCCATACTTGACCTTGTGTCACATCCTGTCGCAGAGCCGATGAGCACGTCGACCCCCGCAGATTGTTTTAGTTAAGCGTGAGAGCCAAAAGAACAATGAAAAAAAAGGGGAGGTAACAATTTTTTCGTCGTGTTTACAAGGACGTATGTAAGTTCATGATAGTTATTGGTGTCGTCGGCTAAATGGTTGGTGTCGGTAGCTGGTATGGTCGAAGTCGTAGAGTAGCAGCTAGACGATTGACGCGAGTAGCTGGTGTTGGTCGGAGTCGTAGAGGTGCAGCTAGACGTTCGATGCGGGTAGATGATGTTGGTCGAGGTTGGTAGGTCGATGTCTCGGTACATTGGATTAAACGTGGGGGGGGGCGATGAGGTTGCTAGTCGAAGTCGTAGTTGGTAGTACGAAAATTAACGGACTGGGGAACCGACAGCTAAGGCTAACCAGTGCCTTAGCGCTGCACAGTCGTGCGAACGGACAAGCGAACTAACAGCTAAGGTTCCTGTACCTTAACGCTGCGCAGTCGTGCGAACGGACAAGGGAACCAACAGCTAAGATTGCTGTATCTTAGCGCTGCGCAGTCGTGCGAATGGACAAGGGAACCGACAGCTAAAGCTAACCCGTGCTTTAGAGCTGTGCAGCCGTGCCAACGTATCGTGCAAACGGACCAAGAAGCCGCGGCTAAGATTTGCGGTATCTTAGCACTGCGCAGACAGGGAACCGAATGCTAAGGCATAACCCGCGCCTTAGCGCTGCGCAGCCAAGCGGACGAACGGACAGGGAACCAACCGAATGGTTAAGACTGGGTGGTCTTAGCGTCCTCTTTGGGTTTGCCTCCTGGCCGTCTGCTTCGACAAGTCCGTTAGGACCGTTAGAGATACTCCAATCCGCAGAAGGTGTTCTCTAGTGCGCCTTAAAAGGACCTTTTGGCATATCTAGGCGAATGCAACCATGAGATGTGGAATTCAGCCTTGGTAGTAAGGCGAATTCAACAATGAGATGTAGGATTCAGCGTTGGGTGAGCTTCGTTGCAAAAAGCGTACCCGCAGCCTGACCGTCAAAAAAGGCTTATTGGTATCCAGCAGGAGCCGTGACAGAGTAACAGGGCTGCCTAAGCGTAAAGTTCTTCCATAAAAAATAGGAGTGGAAATACAGTTTTTCTTTAGCCAGGGATAGGCTCCGGAAGATAATCCATTTTATTTTGATAGAGTTACTTTTGACAGAGGAGCCCTTATTAATGATGTAAATGTAATTTATTCCCTTTTTTCTTTTAATTGTAACGGCAGGTCAGCGTTATATAAGGTTTAACATCTGGTCGTAGCTGGATGTAATGTTTAGGGTTTGAGTAATCCGATTTATTTACGTTTTTTAGGCGGGTTACGACAATCCTGCCCGTGGCGAAGGGCTTAGTTAAATACTAACATGATCTCATTTTCTTTGTGATAACATATGACATCCCCTCATTTAAATTTATGGAGTTTTCCGTGGCATTGTGGATAAAGGGCTGGAATCCGCCATCAGAGTAAACTAGTTCGAATTCAGCTTGTGCTATTACGTTTACTGTCTGAATAAGACCGTTGAGAAAGGCATGAACTCCCTTGTTTCTCCCCCGGCTGATAGTCTGCTAGGATATTTGATTTGACGTCTTTGCGTTGTGAGTATAGCAGCCAAGATAAATATAGCAATCCACAATATGTAGATAATAATTTTGTATAGCCACATACAACTGCACTATACATATACGTAATACATACACAAATAGTCAGCAATAATGACGAGCTTCAATGAACGAACGAACACACTTCTTTATAAAAATATACCTCTCACACTTTATTCTCGAAAGGGTGATGTTTCTTATGTGTGAGAGGTGAGTTGGAGACGGACACAGACAGCTACATATTGACCCAAAGTTCTTCTGACCATAAAAGCACTTCTTTTGCATTTTGGCTGGGTTGCTCAACCGTGGGTCACTGAGGGCTCAAAGCCCTCAGTCCGCAAGCTGATTCTTACGCTGGCATCTTGTCCCCAACTGCAGCTGGAACTCCAACTGGAACTCACCCAAGTCGTCTGTGGCACCTGGTTATATAATTGTCACACGTTCACCTGTTTCCTGTGGGCGTACGCATCTGCCACCATCACCGAATTCAACCACGTCCACAGTTCAAGGTGATATTCCGATATCTTCGACCGGATGCACCTGTTTCGCTGTTCTTCCACTTATTTATACAGATGCATCTCTTGATTGAAGACTCGGTCGTGGGTCAATATGTTACAATAATGATAACAACAATACCTCTCCTCTCAGAAATATGAAGAGGTAGAATATATTTTTTCGGATGACTGGTTAAAAAATACCCCCCTCATTGTTAAAATTATTTTTGGCAATGCAACAAAAATAATACTGCTTGTTTATGAGGTTTTCATTCTCACACATAATAATGCACAACATACACAAACACACCCGCAAATACACAAACACACACACACGTACACAAACACACATACACAATCACACACACACTCACGCAAACACACACACGTAAACACAACCACACATACACACACACACACGCAAACACACACACACATACACAAATACATACATACACAAACACACACTCACAAACACACACACACACACAAACACAAACATACGCAAACACACACACACAAATACACACACACACAAACACACACATACACAAATACACATACACACATACACACACATACACAAACACACACATACACAAATACACACATACACAAACACACACTCACAAACACACACACACACACAAAACACACACATACACAAATACACACACATACATACACACCCATACACAAATACACACATACACAAATACACATACATACACAAATACACACAAACACACGCAAGTATTAAGGATTGCCAAAATGCATCAATATAAGGACACAAGGAATACGTAAAAAAGAGCAAAGAAATACAGCAGCAGCAGCAGCAAGTAACTGAAATGGCAACAAAAAGAAAAACAACAGATAGTAGAAAACAGAAATGGGAAGAAAAACAAATGTAGGGATATTTCAAGCGACAAACTTGCGTGATTGCAATTGAGAAGAATTGGATATGGCTAGGAAAAGGAAACCTCAAGAGTGAAACTGAATCTCTTTTGATAGCAGCACCGAATAACACCAGAAGAACAATTATATCAAAGCAAAAATCGATTATATGCAACAGTAGAGAGGTAAGGGTTAAGTGGAGACAGAGATGAAACGGTTATTCACCTTATAAGCGAATGCAGTAAACTAGCAGAAAAATAGTACTAAACCAGGCACGACAGGGTGGGAAAGGTGATCTACTGGGAATTGTGCAAGAGATTCAAATTTGACCATACTACTAAATTGTATAAGCACAAACCAGAATCCGTTCTTGAGAAGGAGACATATAAAGTTCTCTGGGATTTTGAGATACAAATTTCGGCCGGAAGATCAGGCCGAGTGATAATTAACAAGAAAAAAGAATTCTGACTGAAGGTATTTGAAAGAAAGCGAAAAGATAAATAAATACTTGGACCTTGCCAGTGAACAAAGAAATTTGTGAAACATGCAAAGTGACGGTGATACCGATTGTAGTTGGTGCACTTGGAACGGTCTCCACAGACTTGGAAAAAAGACTGGAAGAATTGGATAACAGTGGAAGAATTAAGACTCTCCAGACTATAGTATTACTCAGATCAGCTAGAATACTTAGAAGAGTCCTGGAGACCTGAGGAGACTTTGTTGTCACTCAGACTCAAGTGAAAGACCACCAGTTAACTCTTGTGTGAAAATATCAGCCAAAAGAGGTGGCAAAAAAATCATTAATACATTTAATCACTTTCTTCCCACAGGCTAGGTCTTGTTTAGATACTTGGTGAAGAAATATAAGAAACTGAAAATAAAGCGGAAAATTGAATAATAATAATAATAATAATAATAATAATAATAATAATTTTCCTCTTTTGCTTATGCAAAAACTCCTCTGGGGTTTTGACATACAAACGGATCACCTAATCTCAGCCAGACAACTAGACCATATAATAATCAACAACAAAAAACAGGATTTGCAAAATTGTGGACTTTGCTGTCCTAGCTGACCACAGAGTAAAATTGAAAGAAAGGGAAAAGAAGGATAAGTACCTGAACCTTGCTAGGAAATGGATGAAACTGTGGAATATGAAAGTGACGATTATACCGATTGTGATAGGTGCTCTTGGTACAGTCACAAAGAATTAGTAAAGGGGTTGGAGGACATGGAAATAAGAGGACGAGTTGAGACCATCCAAACTACTGCATTACTGAGATCGGCTAGAATACTGAGGAGAGTCCTGGAGACTTGAGGAGACTTGTTGTCACTCAAACTCTAGTGAAAGACCCTCAGCTAATGCTGATGTGAAAAACAATAATTTGTAAAACGGCTCATCTCCATAGGTGAGTATTTTGAAAGTGATTGGAAAAATAGCAGCCAAAAAAAGGTAGCATATATGATATATATATATAATCTTCCTTCCTTCACCCAAGGTCTTGGGAAAAGGTCCGGTGAAAGAATACAAGAAACTGGAAGTAAAGCTAAAAATTAAATGATTAATTAATTAATAATAATGATGATAATAATAATAATAGTAATAAAAAAGTTGGCGACTGTAGTCGAGGGCGACTCGAAGGCTCCCTTTTCCATAGCTACTACACCGAGGTTTAGGGGAGAGCGCTGCTCTATTCCCAGGATTTCTCTACTTTACTCTTACCTTATAATGCTGAGTGTTAAGCAGCGCCGTATCAAGTACCTCTTTTTGAGTCTTTGGTATGACTCAACCTGGGATTGAACTCCGGTTTCCCGGAGAATTGGCGAACAGTCTACCCACTAGACCAATGAGCCGGTTATGATAATAATAATAATAATAATGCAAAAATAATTTTAACTTATTAGGTAAATAGCTGCTATGCTGAATTTAAAAGTAATCCTTTGACTTCAGAATTGTAAAAAATTTATTGTTCTTTTTACATCTTCAAAAATTTGAACAGTGGAAACATCACAATTTTATTTGTTTCTTAGTCATCAAATTAGACGATATAGGTCAAAGGTAAAGAATTGAAACTTTGGATTCAAAAGTGAAGTGAGTATCCAGTCAAAGTCCTTCACAATCATTTGAATATTTGTGCTAGACTGCGACATCGTAGTAAGTACTATCTATCTATCTATCTATCTATCTATCTATCTATCTTGTTCTCTTCTAATCTATCTATCTATCTATCTATCTATTTTGGCAGGAGTGTAGAATCTGAATTTTCTTTTCATTGAATTTTAAAGACATTCTAAAAAATTCCGTTACCCTTCTGTCGTTTTGGTAACTAGTCTGTCTTTGGGAATGTTCTTCAGGTTTTTTAATCTGTTCGTTCTGGTGCAAATGGCGATTTTACTGTCTGTCATGGGGAATAAACTGTAATTAAATGACATTATCAAGAGTCGGTGGAAAAGAAGTCGTAGCACCTGTATTTTTCTTCGTGTTTAGTTGGACTTTTAAATGGACGAAAAGCTGCTCGGCTTTTATTCGGTCAGTTTTAAGAAGGTAGACACAGAAAGAAACATCCCGCCCACTTGAGTTGATATGTTGACGACGTCGATCAAGACAGCTCAATCCGGTAAGTAAAAAGTCATTTTTACTTTTGAATTTGCAATTTATCGAAATTATCAATTTAACAAAACTGTTTTGGCTGAGATAGATAGATAGATAGATAGATAGATAGATAGATAGATAGATAATGAAATGAGATAGATAGATAAATAGATAATGAACTATGATAGATAGATTGATAGATAGATAATGAAATGAGATAGATAGATAGATAATGAACTATGATAGATAGATAGATAGATAGATAGATAGATAATGAAATGAAATAGATAGATAGATAGATAGATAATGAACTAAGATAGATAGATAGATAGATAATGAAATGAAATAGATAGATAGATAGATAGATAGATAGATAGATATGTACAGACTGAGATAGATAGATAGATAGATATGTACAGACTGAGATAGATAGATAGATAATGAAAAGACTGAGATAGATAGATAGATAGATATGAAAAACTGTAAATAAATCTGAGTATAATTTTCTACAAATAAAATCATCTACTGAAGACTGTTTTTCATTTCTATACATAGATATGAAACACACACACACACACACACACACACACACACACACACACACACACACACACACACACACACACACACACACACACACACACACATATATATGAATAAATAGACAGACTTAGATAGATCTGAACAGACTGAGATAAATAGACAAACAGATAGATCTGAATATAATGAGATAGATCTGAACAGACTGAGATAGCTCTAATGTCCCTCCCTAGTAATGAGTAAGAAGTACAACAGGCTGGGTTCTTTAGCCTTGGTTTGGCAACCAGTATTGGAGATGGAAAACGCTGATTTCAAACAAACTGTACTCCACTGTAAAACCTTGTCCGTTATGAAGAAGTTGGGTGAATACACAAAACTATTTAATTAAGTGATTTAAATATTCCCTTGAAAATACTCATTGAGGTGATTTAGCACAAGTTCAAAATAAAATGGAACAGAAAGTATTCTAAATTATATAGAACTATTAGCAAGGGCACCCAGTGTTGCAGAGAAAAAGAATTTTGAATAAGACAACACAGTTAATATATACATATATATAGTCGTCTTAATCGAGGGTGACCAGAAGGCTCCCTTTTCAATAGCTTACTACACCAATGTGTAGAGGAGGGCGTTACTCCATTCCAAGGATTGCTCCATTTTACCCTTGATCCTCACCTTATAATGCTGAGTGTTAAGAAAGGCAGCATCAAGTACCATTTTTTGAGTATATATATATATATATATATATATATATTGGTCTAATGAGTAGAGTGTTTGCCAATGGTCTCGGAGACCGAGGTTCAATCCCAGGTCGAGTCATAGCAAAGACTCAAAAAATGGTACTTCATGCTGGCTTGCTTATATCTCGGTGTAGTAGCTATTGAAAAGGGAGCTTTCAGGTAACCCTCTACTAATGTTGCCAACTTAGGTGTCTGTAAGATTCAAAATATTCCATTTGATCTTGAAGGTTAGAAAATGGTCTTTTTTTTCCTTTTTTCTTGTCATCTCTACACTAGAGTAAACTGGAGCTACAGTGTGTGGAGAGGGGAAGAAATGTATCACTGGTATTATTGGGTTCAAAGGGTTAAGTTATTGGTCCAACAATGAATTGGGTAACCTTCTTTTAGTTCAACACGAGTCAGTTGCCTATTTTTGGAGTTGGATGAAGGCTTGTTTGCCTTGTCTGGTTTAACGGGTAGGGAGGTTGGCTAGCTGACCATCATTAGTGGCTTCGATTCTCACTGGGTTGAATATATCTATGGCTTAGTATGGTTAGAGATCAAGGCTAACAAACAATTGCCAGAAAGTTTGATTCTCTCTGAGCGCTCTATATAACCGGCCTTATGTCACAAAGTGATGGTTATTGATCGAGACTGATTGACCATTATGAGTGAGTTTGATTCTCACAGAGTGCTCAATATTTCTGGCCTTGTTCCACAACTAAGTTAAGCTTACTAAATAACTAAATTCGTCTACATTTAAAATATTTAATTTATCAACGGTCAAGTTGTGGGTGAGAGAATATGAGTATCTGAGTAAAGGAATATGAAAAAGGTGTAAAGATATTGGTGACCCCCCCCCAAAAAAAAACAACATAAATGTGGAGGGGGAGTGTAAGTATTACTTGACCAAGAAAAAAAAAGCAATATGTTACAAAAAAAAACACCCACCGAAAACTGATATAAAAACTCATTTTATCGAAATAAATAATCGTACAATTCGCTAGAAGAATGAACGAGGAAAATTGTAATATAAATTTACTTGTTACCAATGTTTCGAACAGGAGATTGTTGAGGCTTCGAAAGTTAAGGCTTGTCGTTTATAGTGTGAAACTAGTATAGACTAAGAGGAAGCCAATTCATTATTACAAATTTGTAGTTCCCCACTCCCCACCCCTTTATTTACCTATGGACTTCTTCAGTTCATATTTTACGTTGATAGACTTCTGTAGATATTAGATGTTTGAAAAATTGTTGTGAGACCGAAACTTACCTGCATCATGGACTCTTCCAGCACTATATTACTAGAGAGCAATATCCTAGTACCATTGTATTAGCAGGAGTACAAGTAGTACGACTACCAATATTGGACACCACCGGATAGTAAGCTCCCCTTACCCTTACACTATCCTTTGTAACTTTTGTTAATATATCTTTCTTACCTCTAACCTGTGTTCCGTGTTTTCCTTCCCTGGTCCCGATTTTGAGTCCACATCAAAAATCCTATTGTATTTTTATTATTTGATATTATCAGCAATTATATAAAATCTGCTAGAATATTTTGATATATTGATTTTAAAGGCAGAGCAAACAGTCAAGGGTTATTTAATGCCTATGAGTGAGGGATACGCATTTCTATCTAATACTAATAATTACTAAACAGATCGATTTTACACTTAAGGGAGTTCATACTTTTCGCAAGGGCATTAGTCCAAAAGTGAATGTAATAGCGCGACTGGAGTTCGAACTCACTTACTACGATGTCAGAGTCCAGCTCTTTAGCCATCATACCACGAGGACTTCTCCTTACATATGATTTGCAAACAGATCTATTTTATACATAGATAGGACCTTAAAAGAACTATTAAAAGATACACAACATGAATTTCATTTGATTTTTTCAAGCTTACCTCCAGGCTGGATATTTCAATCATTGAATTTCATGATTGTTTTATAGTAAAACAAAGATACAGATTCAATTCACATTTCTCACATACATGATAATTAGTTATTTACAAAGCTCCTTTTCTGGCACAAGGTCTTAAGTTTAGAGTATTCAAACGCACTAGGCTGTGATTGTAGAATACACCCACTGCATCTCTTCAGAGAGCTAAGACCCCCCACCTTAAACGAGTGTCCTGAATATGACATTAAGCTATCAGATGGTGAGGACCCAATCCTGAAGCTTTGAGAAATGAGGAATACACCTTCATAGCTATTACTTCCAGGTCCACTCTAGCTCTGAGTGGTAGTACCCAAAAGCTCCTATCTGTGGGTCAAATAGAACTGTTTGATATTTAACCTGAGAGCAAACAAATGACTAAGGCTACATTGAATTGTTTGAAAGAGAACTGTTCGATCGTTTAATTGTGTGTATACAAATGACTGATGTTTAATTGAATAGTTAATGATACATAGCAATACTTGAACTATTCAACTTTGTTGACTTATGCTAAACTGGTTTGTTTGAAATAGAACTGTTTGATCATTTTATTGTGTATATTTATAAAATGTGTTCAGAATTCATATATCTTATCATCATCGTGTCGCACCATCAGCACGGATATTGCCACCCCTCCCTATTGTCCATTGCTTCCGGCAGGTCTTCAGGGTTACATCCCGTATCGGTACAGAGCTGCTGTATTTAGGTTCTAGCTAGTCGTCCTGCCTTTGCTCGTCCATGTGAAGGGGTTCACAGGAGTACATAACTTATGAGCTCGTCCCTACTTCTCCAGCAGTGTCCCGCTTGTCTGGTTCGTCTAACCTGGATAGTTTTCGTGATGGGTGGTAGGTAGTTGTACAGCTACTGATTTGTAGGGTGCTGCTTTCATGACTTGGTCAATATTGCTCGCAGCATTTTTAGGTAGTTATCGTCAAGCTTTTTCTCCGTTCGTTTTGATAGTGTCCAGGTAGTGCATCCATATAGCAGTATCGACACGACCGCTGCTTGGAAGAAACTACGTTTTATTTCATCGGTCATGTCTGACTTCCATATGACCGATAGCCTATCGCTAGGCTGTCCATGCCTTTGCTAGACGTATGTCGAAGTCTGTCTCGGTTGATGAGATACTGCTACCTAGGTAGGTGAACTTGTCAACTAGTTTCAGAGAGCTACCGTTTAGTGCGGAGATGTCACCTCTTTGATTATAGCACATGTATTCTGTCTTGTGTGTATTGACATGGAGGTCTCTGCCTGCAGCTGATTATTCCAGACAATGTAGCAGGGTTTCGGATTGGGCGGGTGCATTTGCCAGAAGCGCTATGTCATCGGCGTAGTCGGCGTTGGCGATTGTTTGTGCGGAGTACCTTCTGGTTCTTTCTTTTGTTAACTTGAAACCTTTTTCTTTCATTTTATCAATAGATATTCTAAGCACGCAGTCTAGACAGATGATAAAGAAGTATGGGGCTAATGTGTCCCCTTGCAGTACACCTGCTACAATGTCGAAGTAGTCTCTGTCTCCATCCGGGGAACAGACTTTAATATAGTTGTAAAAACAGAATTTGGTATTAAATAACCAACAATGGTTGATATGACAGAAAACCAAACCAAACCAAACCATCAATCTCACAAGTAATAGTCTGCTAGTCTAGTATGCTAACCCATTGCACATTAGGTGCAAATCAAACGACAAAGAAATCAAGACATAATTCACGAAATTCAATGAACGAACGAAACACACTTCTTTATAAAAATATATCTCTCATTTTATTCTCGAAAAGGGCCCACAGTTTGTTGTTAGTTTGAGAGATAGATTGAGAGACATATACTCGGAGAGGGGACTTCTTCTTGCCCTATATCTTCTTCCTGGGACCAGGGGGCGCCAACGCTTGCACCCCCGTGCAAGCTGTATCGTCAGAAACGATCTAAATCTCTGATCGGCTGCGTGTCCCCTGGCTCGACTCCCGATTCTCTGCACTCTGTCTAAATCTGCCCGCGCGGTTCTCATCGCGTGGTCTCCTTCCGCTACAACACCTGTTGGACCCGACTGCCCTGACGCGCTGTCATCGCCCTGTTTACTAATCACAACGTGACAGCTTGTCAAAGCAGACGGGGTCACTAGGAACGAACCGAAAGCCCATGTCATATATTATATAACATCATTCTAGTTTTCCGCCTGTCATTGCACAAAAGAAATTTGATTCGGTGAAACACACTTTGATATAAAAGCTGAGTAGGGAGAAAAATGACACAAAAATACAAAGTTCATTCAGTAAAGAAGCAAAATGAATTTTGTTCCATTAATGTAAACTCCAAGTTTGAACAGAGTTCTGTCATCAAATATTTGGTGGCTCAGACATGCAAACCATGTGAAATTTACCGAAGAATGTGTGATGTGTATGGAGAAAAATATTTTAGTGAAAAAAATCTTTACAAATGGACTAAACATGGGTTAGCCACTACGAGCTCGAGTCGAATACTGACTCTCCGGTAAAGAAAACGTTCTGGGCACAGGGGTCGGTAATGAATGTGAAGCTGGCAGTATTCTGAGACATGAAAGGGCCCATCATTATTGATTTCATTGAATGATGTACAACTCTAATCAGTGCTTCTTATTGCCAACTCCATTAGCAATATTTCACCTTGATTCTGTATTGCCCAGTCGGCTGGGGCTGTAGAATACACCGACTTCACCTCTGCAGAGGTATAAGACCCCCCCCAAGAGTATCCTGGATATGACACTAAACAATCTGATGGTGAGGTTCCAGTAATGCTGGAGCTTTGGGGAATGCAGAGTACCCCTTTATTGCCATTGCTCCCATGTCCACTCTAGCCCGGGGTGGTAGCACCTGATAAGGTTGATATGCCATAAAATCCAACCAAACCAAATTAATTCTGTATATGCCAAACCGCCACAGAATCAATAGAGTATCAAAATACGTTTGAAGATAAACAGAGGTCAAAAGTAACGTTCTTTTATAATGTCAGCAAAAACAACCTTCAAAAAATGAAGTTCTGGAAAAAGTTAAAAATGGATTTACCATTATTTCCAAATATAGTATAAGTTGTTCTGTCCTCGTAAAAGGGCATAAAATAGATAAGACAAACACGTACTCTGAGAGAAGAATAAAAGTTATATCTTACAGAAAATAAGTAATACAATGTCGACAGTGTAGCTATTTGCTACTGAACTCGCAGAGTGGATTACAATCAACTGTTATATGTTTATTGGAAGTGTCCATTGTGTATTGAAAATGGGGATGATACGATAACCCCTAAGCAGAAGCATCTCACACATTAAATAGGGTTTCCCCTTCGCTTGAGCGACCATCGGATCTCTGCTTTCAGTCCAAGATTACAGACCTCATATTGTCTTTCAAGTCCCACGTATTTTCTGTTTATGGCTGGTTATGGGAACTTACATACTTCCATTTTTTCCCGGTAATTTGATGACCTTAACAGCGAATGGAAATATCTGTCATTCTATCCGCAGGCAACAAATTATATTCTCGCCATCCTCCTATATTTATTTCTCTTTCCTGTGAAAACACTTCCTTGATGCAATCTTGCGACCGCATTGAATCTGCTAAGTTCATCCACAGCAATCCATCGCCTACTAAGTAAGTATATTACAATATTATGTCCTCGGAAAAGGGCATAAAATAAATAAGACAAACATGTACTTTGAAAGAAGAATAAAAGTTATATATCACAGAAAACAAGTAATACAATGTCACCAGTCTAGCTTTACTACCAAACGGTATTTGTCGCACGCCCCACCAAACGGGCGAGTGTGGCACTAGGCCTTTTTATGGTGGGCACAGGCATTCCCCAAAAATGCCTCGGACCCCGTCGGCATATCATAAAAGGGGCGCCTCAGGCGCCAGGCGATAAACCTAACCCCTCCGAGACGGGTCAGAGCCTGGGGAGACAGCGCCCTGTGGCCCGAGGAATGTCAGTCTTGGCTGCGAGACACGAATGCTAGGGCTCCCCGGTACCAACGCCAGGCAGCCTAGGCTGACTACCGTAACCAGAGATGTGACACACAGACCAGATCCGTGTCGTTGATACCTCGGCCGGCCGAAGTATGCCCCATCAACTGGATTGGTACAGTTGGGCAAAAACGCAACAGCAAAGATATAACATTTGACGGTAATCCACTCTGAGAGTTTGGTAAACTCTCAGAGTGGATTACAGTCAAATGTTATATCTTTATTAGAAGAGTCCATTGTGTGTCGAAATAGGGATGATACCACAATAGTATACATATATATATATAAAACACTTTAAGGAAATGACAGACTGGAGTTCTTTAGACTTTATTAGGCAACCAGTCCAGAAGAAGGAAAGTCTGAATTCCAACCATCTTTACTCTGCTTAAAACTTGATCTTGTGTCAATTTCTGCTTTTGCAGATGGGTTGGGTAAATGCATATTTCAAAGAAATGGCCGACCGGATTCTTTTGCCTCAGACACATTTTCATCATTCATTATTATACAATTTTCAATTTCAATATATACATATGTGCGTGTGTGTGTGTTGTGAAATTATAGATTTTGGTAAATCTGCCAAGATGATAAAAATAAGTGGAAAAGTGGATAAACAAAACACTTACAAGTTCTGTTTCCAATAAAGAACGAAATATTGAATCCGTTGTCAGTTTGCCAAATCGGTTGGAAGAGTAGAATACACCGACTGCTTCTCTGCAGAGAGGTAAGACATCCTCCACCAACAAGTGTCCTGATATGACACTAAACAATCTGATGTTGAGGTTTCAGTAATGCTGGACCTTTGGGGGAATGTGGAGTACCCTTTCATTCCCATCCCTCTCAGGTCCACTCTGGCCTGGAGAAGTAGCACTTGATAGGGTGTGTCACGTCTCTGTCTGGTGCAAGTGACAGACAGAGAGACCTCACAATCACGTCACACAGCAAAGACTGACATACCCTCTATGAGTACAAAAGAACTAAACTGTGTACTTATGTTATACTTAATTGCTTGAAATAGAACGGCTTTTGCATGCTAAACCGAATTGTTTGAAGTTGAACTGTTTTTGACATTGCTAAACCGAATTGTTTGAAGTTGAACAGTTTTTGCATGCTAAACCGAATTGTTTGAAGTTGAACAGTTTTTGACATTGCTAAACTGAATTGTTTGAAGTTGAACAGTTTTTGACATTGCTAAACCGAATTGTTTGAAGTTGAACAGTTTTTGACATTGCTAAACAGAATTGTTTGAAGTTGAACAGTTTTTGACATTGCTAAACCGAATTGTTTGAAGTTGAACAGTTTTTGCATGCTAAACCGAATTGTTTGAAGTTGAACAGTTTTTGACATTGCTAAACTGAATTGTTTGAAGTTGAACAGTTTTTTGACATTGCTAAACCGAATTGTTTGAAGTTGAACAGTTTATGACATTGCTAAACTGAATTGTTTGAAGTTGAACAGTTTTTGACATTGCTAAACCGAATTGTTTGAAGTTGAACAGTTTTTGCATTCTAAACCGAATTGTTTGAAGTTGAACAGTTTTTGACATTGCTAAACTGAATCATTTGACACGGAACTGTTTGTGACATTTAAACTGTATACTTATGCAAAACTGAACTGTTTTAAATAGAACTGTTTTGATATTTAATTGTTTGTAAACAAAAAAATTATACTTACACTAAACTGAATTGTTTGAAATTTAATTTGGCGTTAAATGACCCGGAAAAGGTTGATACTCCGTAAGACAAAACAACCAGCCAACCAACCGTTGTCAGTATCTGGTTTATCCACTTTTCTACTTATTTTTATCATATATATATATATATATATATATATATGGAGAAATTGTACATTTTGCTTAATCTGATAAGATGATAAAAATAAGTGAAAGAGTGGATAAATCAAACACTTACAACGGGTTTAGTGGTAATATTTCGTTTTTATTTACAAAAGAACTTCTTCAGACTAAACCTTTTTTGAGTTTTTTTTAACCTTTTAGCAATTGAAGAAATAGATAAAATAAAGGAGAAAATAAAGGTATAAAAAGAGGGAAAGGGTCTAAAGACAAGATATAGATAAGGGAAGAATAAGGAAGGAAGTAGAGATGGGTTTAGATGATGGAGTTGGGGGTTCATTTGGTTTTGACTGTGACTGTCTGAGAAGCTAGGGGGCCATCAAATATATCAGATTTTATCAAAGATTTGATTTGATAGAGGTGGATTAATTTTCGTGAGAAAGAGGGAAATATGAGAGGGTGGAGATTTTTTTTGAGAAAAAGAAAGAGAGAATGAAAGGGAAGGGATGGAGGGTTCAAGTGTTCAGGCATATCCTGTTTCATCAAAGACATTGACTATAATGGAGTATCTAAGTGGAAAGGAAGAAAGAAAAAAAGAATCGTCCATAGTATAGTAGTATTGAGTGAAAAAATGTTTTAGTTTTTGCTAAAAAATTTTGCTTAATTTTTATCCATTCTCTATTTTGATATTGTTTTCATGTAATATAATGTTTGCCAAGTAGGTTAAAATCTGATAGAACCCGGAACGTTGCTTTATGCTGTTAATTTTGAAAATGACTGCAGATTCTAATAATCTGTGGGATCTTTTTTGCCATGTTTGGGTTTGATTTGAATAGTTTGGGAAAAATTAAATGTGCTTGAGATCTAATATGTAAGAGTAAAAGACATTTAGGACATCATTTAATTGATTGAGTTCGTGGATTTTTTTTCCTAAATTGTGTTGAGTTTTTCCAATGAAATGTTTGTAACAATCTTTGCATGAAATAGAATATATGCCTGCGTGAGAAGTGGTTGCATTGCTAGGTCGTTTTGTGATGTTAGTGAGATTTTTAATGATTTGTGATAAGGTTTGTATGATTGGTATTCCTAATTTTGTTTATTTGTCGTAGGTTTGTTATGTGTGTTGGTAGGTAGAGAGATAGGTCGGTAGGTAATGGGAATAGTGAGGTTGTTTTTTTTTAGTTTATTTGATGAGTGTATATTACAAGCTTTTTTCTAGCATTTGATATGAAAAATTTAGGGTATTATAGGCTTTTAAGAGAAT
This sequence comes from Sepioteuthis lessoniana, assembly GCA_963585895.1. Taxonomy (NCBI): domain Eukaryota; kingdom Metazoa; phylum Mollusca; class Cephalopoda; order Myopsida; family Loliginidae; genus Sepioteuthis; species Sepioteuthis lessoniana. Next base: position 2,927,966 of record OY757945.1, on the reverse strand, counting down.
GATCGAAGTACTTAAAATCTTCATCTAGGTGTTGTGGGCTACATAATCTAAGTGCTCATAGATGAAAGTTAATTATGAGGTCTGTTTTGATTTTTATTGTTGCAGTGGGAGTAAAAACGATTTTGTTTGTGGATTTGCGGTAGACTTTAAAAGTTAAAACATTTTGGGATTTAATAATTAGGATGTCCGGGAAGAGGGAGGGTGTTATTTGTTTTTTTCATATGTAAAGTTGATGGAGGGTTCAACATTGTTTAATATCTCAGCAATCTCTTTGATTTTTATGTTTTGGGGAAGGAAAATGAGTACATTGTCAATATATCTAAAATATCCATAAAAAATGCCTCAACTTTCTTGTTACTTAAGAAAAATTAAATTCAATTTATCACCATAAAAACCTTGATTGACATCTGTAAACACATAACTAACATGATTTATTTTAAATTTGATAATAAATTCTATAAACAGATATCTGGCCTTCCTATGGAAAACTCACTAGGTGGGGTATTTTTAGAATTTTCAGAATCTGATTTCTTTTAAATACAGACTACATATTAACACTTCTATTTGACTCATGGACGAGATCCTATAACAGGTACTACCAGAGTGGACCTGGGAGTAATGGCAAGAAGGGATACTTTACACTCCCTAGATGTCCAGAACTGGATCCTCACCATCAGATGTAGTTTAATGTTATATAAAGAACAGCACATCTTTTTGGAAGAGAGGTCTTTTTGCCAAGGATAGAATCAGTATATCGTTAGTCTTGCAATCAAAAGGTTTATAACGATTGGTTGAAAGACATCTTGTAAAAATGCTGACTGGCACTTTATCAATATGTTTAAAATATAAAGTTTGTTTGTTTGTTTGTTTGAATGGGTTTTATGTTACATCAACCATTGTAGGTAACTTATTGCCAAATCCTTTTTATAACTATATTTTAAATATATATGATTTGTAAACACGTTTCGTTGATAACATTTCTAAGAGAGCCTGAGCTCATATTTTTTTCACACAATTCAATGGTTCCAAATATTTCTATCTAACTGTCTAATACAAATTGTTCTATTTACTATTAATCATTTTTTTGCACAAAGTTAAATGGATATACATATATTTCCCAGAGAAAGGAGTAGCGCCCTCCCCTACACCTCAGTGTAGTAGCTATTGAAAAGGTAGCCTTCAGATTGCCCTTGACTACAGTCGCCAACTTTTTACATATATGATTTGTACAAAAATAGTTGGTAGGTAATATCCTTTTTAAATGAGTAAGAACTAATTTGTTTGCACATTGCTATTGTTTCCACACCGTTAAATGGTTTCAATTATTGCTATCAAACACTAATAATTCTATTCAATATTAATCATTTGTTTGCAGGCAGTGAAGTGGTTACAAGTATTGCTATTTAACATTCATTAATCAATTCAACATTATTCATTCATTTACAGTTAAAAGAGATCCAAGTATTTCATTGTATCACTAACAATTCAATCAAATATGAGTCATTTATTTACATACCATTAAATGATCAAACAGTTCTATTTCAAACAATTCAATTTAGCGTAAGTCAACAAAATTAAATGGTTGTAAGTATTTCTATGTATCACTAGCAATTCAATTAAACATCAGACACTCGTTTACAAACTGTTAAATGATCAAACAGTTCTTTTTCTAACAATTCAGTTTAGCATAAGTCACTTGTTTGCACACAGTTTAAATATTTATTTGACCTATAGATAGGACCCTTTCAGGTGCTATCACTCCAGGTTAAAGTGGACCAGGGAATGATGACAAGGAAAGGGTATCTCAAATCTCCAGCATTAATGGAGCCTCACCATCAGATTGTTTAGTGTCATATCGAGGACACTTGCTGGAAGCGTCTTACCTCTCTGCAGACATGCAGTCAATGTATTCTACCATCCCAGTAATTTTTAAATGAGAACTAATTTGTTTGCCCAATAGTATGGCTATTGTTTAATTCATTGCTATCAAACACTAATAACTCTATTCAATATCAATCATTTATTTTATAAAGTAATTACAAGTATTGCTATTTAAACTTATTATTCTATTCAACGCAATTTATTTGTACGCAGTCAAATGGTTCAAACTTTTGCCGTGTAACACTAATAATACAATTTATTGTTTGTTTGTTTGGGTTTGACGGCATATCAATCTTTGTAGGTTATTTAATGCCAAATCCATTTTTGTACAAATAGTTCTATTTCAAACAATTCAGTTGAGTATAAGAACACAATTTAATTATCAAAAACATTTCTATTTCAAGCTATTCAGTTAGGTCAAACAGTTCTATTTCAAACAATTCAGTTTAGTATTAGAATAGTTTTCGTTTATACAAAGTGAAATGTCAAAACAGTTCTATTTCAAGCAATTCAGTTTAGCATACAAAACAGTTCTATTTCAAGCAATTCAGTTTAGCATAAGTACACAGTTTACTTCTATTTGACCCATAGATAGGACCCTATCAGGTGCTACCACTCCTAGCTAGAATAGGCCTGGGAGTAATGGCAATGAAGGAGTACTCCAAATTCCCTAAAGCTCCAGCATTACTGGAACCTCACCAGTAGATTGTATAGTGTCATATCACATACCACTTACCCCTCGGCAGAGAAACAGTCAGTGTATTCTACAGCCCCAGCCAACTAGGCAATGATACAATTTAGGCACATATTTAATGTGTTTTAAGTATTGCTATTTAATTGTAATAATTCTTTTCAATATTACATATTTGTTTTCACACAGTTAGATGGTTTAGAGTATTGCGATATATCATTAACAATTCAATTAAACCTCAGTCATTTGTTTACACACAGTTAGATGTAAAACAGTTCTATTTCTAACAATTAATGGAATTTAGCTGTAGGGAGAAGAGATAGATTTATGCCTTTTCCAACGACATTAGCATGAAGTGAAACTTGATCCACTTCATCCAGGATTTGAATTTGGGCTGCCAATTTCATTTCCGATCACAGTAACCAGTATACCAAGTAAAATGTGGTAATGAACAAAATTGTTAGAACACAATCTCTGAATCTCACAGAGATCAATAGAAAAGACAATGCTAGAATTGATTGGAAGGGATAAAGAGAGATTAAGGTGGATTAGAGAGTGGATCAGGGTAAAAGATATGGAAGTTATTAGACAATAAAAAAGGAAGTCGGTAGAACATATGTTTAAAGTGTCTATTGAATGATGCCAAAGTATTAACATGCATAGTAGGAAAAGAATTGATTGATTTTAATGCCATGCCAAATTGTCAAAGGTTATTTTATGTCTTGATAATCACTTTATATTTACCTTTTTTGTGTTGCTGCTGAAGAAATTTTTGCACACAGTAATATGATATCAAGTATTCCTATCTAATATAAATAATTTGCACACAATTCCATGATATCAAGTATTCCTATCTAATACAAATGATTTGCACACCATTCTATGATATCAAGTATTCCTATCTAATAGAAATAATTTGCACACAATTCTATGATATCAAGTATTCCTATCTAATACAAATAATTTGCACTCCATTCTATGATATCAATTATACCTATCTAATAGAAATAATTTGCACACAATTCTATGATATCAAGTATTCCTATCTAATAGAAATAATTTGCACACAATTCTCTGATATCTAGTATTCCTATCTAATAGAAATAATTTGCACACCATTCTATGATATCAAGTATTCCTATCTAATACAAATAATTTGCATACAATTCAATGATATCAAGTATTTCTATCTAATAAAAATAATTTGCACACAATTCTATGATATCAAGTATTCCTATCTAATAGAAATAATTTGCACACCATTCTATGATATCAAGTATTCCTATCTAATAGAAATAATTTGCACACAATTCTATGATATCAAGTATTCCTATCTAATAGAAATAATTTGCACACCATTCTATGATATCAAGTATTCCTATCTAATACAAATAATTTGCATCCAATTCAATGATATCAAGTATTTCTATTTAATAAAAATAATTTGCATACAATTCTATGATAACAAGTATTCCTATCTAATACAAATAATTTGCACACCATTCTATGATATCAAGTATTCCAATCTAATACAAATAATTAGCATACAATTCAATGATATCAAGTATTTCTATCTAATAAAAATAATTTGCACACAATTCTATGATAACAAGTATTCCTATCTAATACAAATAGTTTACACACAGTTGTATGGTTTCATGTATTCCAATCAAATACAAATAATTATATGGTTTCAAGTAATTGTTTCTTTTAAATAATAATCATTTGTTAACATGAAGTTGAATGGTTTGGTTTAGTTTGGTTGGGTTTTATGGCATATCAACCTTTGTAGGTTATTTAATGCCAAATCTTACAATTATATGATATCAAGTATTCCTATCTAATACAAATAATTTGCACACAGTTATATGATATCAAGTATTCCTATCTAATACAAATAATTTGCATACAATTCAATGATATCAAGTATTTCTATCTAATAAAAATAATTTGCACTCCATTCTATGATATCAAGTATTCCTATCTAATAGAAATAATTTGCACACCATTCTATGATATCAAGTATTCCTATCTAATAGAAATAATTTGCACACAATTCTATGATATCAAGTATTCCTATCTAATAGAAATAATTTGCACACAATTCTATGATATCAAGTATTCCTATCTAATAGAAATAATTTGCACACAATTCTATGATATCAAGTATTCCTATCTAATAGAAATAATTTGCACACAATTCTATGATATCAAGTATTCCTATCTAATAGAAATAATTTGCACACCATTCTATGATATCAAGTATTCCTATCTAATACAAATAATTTGCATCCAATTCAATGATATCAAGTATTTCTATCTAATAAAAATAATTTGCATACAATTCTATGATAACAAGTATTTCTATCTAATAAAAATAATTTGCACTCCATTCTATGATATCAAGTATTCCTATCTAATAGAAATAATTTGCACACCATTCTATGATATCAAGTATTCCTATCTAATAGAAATAATTTGCACACAATTCTATGATATCAAGTATTCCTATCTAATAGAAATAATTTGCACACCATTCTATGATATCAAGTATTCCTATCTAATACAAATAATTTGCACACAATTCTATGATATCAAGTATTTCTATCTAATAAAAATAATTTGCATACAATTCTATGATAACAAGTATTCCTATCTAATAGAAATAATTTGCACACCATTCTATGATATCAAGTATTCCAATCTAATACAAATAATTTGCATGCAATTCAATGATATCAAGTATTTCTATCTAATAAAAATAATTTGCACACAATTCTATGATAACAAGTATTCCTATCTAATACAAATAGTTTACACACAGTTGTATGGTTTCATGTATTCCAATCTAATACAAATAATTATATGGTTTCAAGTAATTGTTTCTTTTAAATAATAATCATTTGTTAACATGAAGTTGAATGGTTTGGTTTAGTTTGGTTGGGTTTTATGGCATATCAACCTTTGTAGGTTATTTAATGCCAAATCTTACAATTATATGATATCAAGTATTCCTATCTAATACAAATAATTTGCACACAGTTATATGATATCAAGTATTCCTATCCAATACAAATAATTTGCACACAATTCTATGATATCAAGTATTCCTATCTAATACAAATAATTTGCACACAATTCTATGATATCAAGTATTCCTATCCAATCTAAATAATTTGCACAATTTTCTATGATATTAAGTATTCCTATCTAATACAAATAATTTGCACACAATTCTACGATATCAAGTATTCCAATCTAATACAAATAATTTGTACACCATTCTATGATATCAAGTATTCCTATCCAATCTAAATAATTTGCACAAATTTCTATGATATTAAGTATTCCTATCTAATACAAATAATTTGCACACAATTCTATGATATCAAGTATTCCTATCCAATCCAAATAATTTGCACACCATTCTATGATATCAAGTATTCCTATCTAATACAAATAATTTGCACACCATTCTATGATATCAAGCATTCCTATGTAATACAAATAATTTGCACACAATTCTATGATGTCAAGTTTTCCTATCTAATACAAATAATTTGCACACCATTCTATGATATCAAGCATTCCTATTTAATACAAATAATTTGCACACAATTCTATGATATCAAGTATTCCTATCGAATAGAAATAATTTGCACACCATACTATGCTATCAAGTATTCCTATCTAATACAAATAGTTTACACACAGTTGTATGGTTTCATGTATTCCAATCTAATACAAACAATTATTTGGTTTCAAGTAATTATTTCTATTAAATAATAATCATTTGTTAACATGAAGTTGAATGGTTTGGTTTAGTTTGGTTGGGTTTTATGGCATGTCAACCTTTGTAGGTTATTTAATGCCAAATCTTGTTTATACACATATATTGAATATATATAATTTGTAAACACATTTTGTAGATAACATTTTTTGCACACAGTTAAATGCTTTCAAGTATTGCTATGTAATAGTAACAATTTAACGTTAGTCATTTGTTTGCACATAGTTAAATCGATGTCCATATATGATTTGTAAGTGAATAGTTGTTCGGTAATTTCATTTCCAAATGAGTTAGAATTAATTTGTTTTTACACTAGAACTGCTACTGTTTCTACACAGTTTAATGGTTGTCCAAAGATGATTTGTAAGGGAACAGTTGCTATTGTTGTTGTATACTAATAATACATACATAATGACGAACTTCAATGAACGAACGAACACACTTCTTTATAAAAATATATCTCTCACACTTTATTCTCGAAAGGGTTGATGTTGGTTGTGTGTGAGAGGTGAGTTGGAAACAGGGAAAGACTGCTACATATTGACCCAAGTAGCACTTCTTCCTCATCTTGGCTGGGGTTGCTCAATCGTGGATAACTGAGGGCCACAAGCCCTCAGTCTGCAAGCTGATTCTAACGCTAGCATCTTGTCCCCCAACTGTCTCCAACTCCAACTGGAACTGACTGAAGCCGTCTGTGGCACCTGGTTATATAATTGTCTCATACCCACCTGCTTCCACTGTTCCTCCACTTATTTACTCAGGTGCATCTCTTGATTGATGGTTCGGTCGAGGGTCAATATATAACATTGTTTCTACATAGTTAAAAGGTTTCAATTATTTCTATCTAACACAAATAACTCTATACAATATTAATCATTTGTTTGCTGATAGTGAAGTAGTTACAATTATGTATTTACCCAACCCCTCTGTATGTGCAGAATGTGACACAATATCAATTTTCAAGAGGAGTTTAACAGAGTTTTCCTTCTCCTAGAATGGTTGCCTAATGAAGGCTAAAGAATCTAGTCAGCCATTCTATTTACCCCTAGCTGGAAAGAGAATAATTTAATTCACACCTTTTCCAAGGTTATTAGTGCTACGTGAAAATGCAATTAGCATTGTCCAAAATTTGAACTCATGTCGCCATGTCCATGTCCAAAAGTGATAACCATTACACCACAAGTAGAGGTTACAAGTATTACTATTCAACACAATTAATTTATTTGCACCCGGTCAAATGGTTCTAATATTGCTATGTTATACCAATAATTCAGTTTAGGCTCTCAGTTAAAGAAACACAAAAAATTCTATTCACTATCCATCTATATTTCTGAGATGAGGTATTATGTACAATATTTACATTTTTTGGACTATTGTCCTCATCTTTGTCGCCATGTTTATCACAACGTTTCGGCCGTTGTACGCTCCGGCCTTCTTCAGGTGGTTAGAATGTCGAACTTAGCTCTTTATTTCGCTCACTGGGGTAGACTGTTCTAGTTCCACAAGCCATGTTTAATGGATGCTAGTTATCAGTTATCTCCTGTTAATATTCCCATGGATAAAGGTGTTGGTTAGATCCAGTGACATACCCCAAAAGAGTGTGAGTTCAATACCTGGTGAAGGCAGTGGAGAACTTTCAGAGGGGAAATTCTATTAAATATTGATCATTTGTTTGCAGATAGTGAAGTTGCTATAAGTATTTCTATTTCTACACTCGCTATTCTCTTCAAAATTACTCATTTGTTTGCGCATAGTTAAATGGTTTCGAGTATTGCTACGTAATGCTACCAATTCAGTTAGACAGTTGTTTTTTACACAGTTAAATGATCAAACAGTTCTATTTCTAAAAATTCAATTTAGCATAAGTCATTTGTTTGCTCAGTTTAAATATCAAACAGTTCTTTTTGATCCATAAATAGTACCCTATCAGGTGCAACCGCTCCAGGTCAGAGTGGAGCTGGGAGTAATGGGAATAAAGGGCTACTTCACACTCACTCAGTTGAATGGTTTCAAGTATTCCTATGTAATACTAATAATTATATGGTTTCCAGTAATTATTTCTATTTAATAATCATCATTTTTTTTGCACACAGTTAAATGGTTTCCCCTATTTAATAATAATAATCCTCAGCGAACAATTATCACTTCAAGCGATTTTATTAATCCGAATACTTTGCATTTATATGGTATTAAGTATTCTGATCTAATAAGAATAATTTTTAAACAGATTTATTTGTCCCAAAGAGGATACCTTAACAGGTAATATTAATCCAGGTCAGAGTGGAACTGGGAGTAATGGCAACAAAGGAGTACTCCTAAGACCACCAAAAAAGAATGCTAGAATTTAAAATAACTTCAGTTTTAAAGATCTCTTTAGTTATGTGAACTACGTTTTCAACCTGTGGACAGAAAGAGAGAATCATTAACCTTCGACAAAAAACAAAACAAAACACAAATTACAATTAGAGTTAGACTTTAGAAACCATATCTTTATGATGATGCTATCCCTCGAATTCTACCAGAATATCCTTCATATTTATCGTTATTGGCCACTTCTAGAGAGTGACCAGATTCTAGGAGAATTCAGTTGGAAAATTCTATTCTTACACTGGTTTTAAATCAAAGTATTACTGATGACTAAGTATACAAACAGCAGAAGAAATTCCATAATATTCACGATGTAGAAGGAAAATTAAATTTTCTTGATAGAAATTACTGGAGTGTTGTTAGGTAGCAAAAGACATTATATGCAGCCTCATCAAATTCCCATATCCAATAATCAATCTGTCTCTTGAAATTCAATCTGATTTTGTAGTACGTGTTTTGCAGAGATGTAAAAATAAATACAATAGGGGACTATAAGATTCCTAAACATGTAACTGATCAAAATTTTCTTAAAATTCTGATGGAAAACAAAGAAAATGGACACAGAACAAAAAGGAAAACAAACCTCAAAATGTAATTTTCTATATTAAAATTGGTAATATCATTTCTACTATTGACGCAAGAAGATTCAAACAAACAATTCAATCAAATTTATATATGAGCAGTTAAACTTAATGACAAAGAATAAATTTGATTATTCAAGAGAAATGATATTTTCTTCATTATTGTATAACTGTCCCCCCCCCCGCCTAAAGGGTACAGGTTTTTAAGAGATAGCAAAAATATAATTCTATCTAGCTATTCAACCATTAAAAGACTAATCTTATTAACATATATGAATCCTTTGATTGACTAATATGATAATTTTATGTATATTAAAAAAAGAAATCAAAGTTACTTGTACAATATCTTTACTTGGTGAAATTCACCAAAAACCTTATTTTGATTATAAGGGTGGTAATATTGTTGACGAAGCTGTAACAAGTGTTTTGCTTTGGAGTTTAGCAGTGTATTGAATTGTGAATATTATATCAAATGTTTTCAAGCTGACAATTTATTTGACATAATTAAATGGATAATAATAATTGGTTTAGAGGAGATAGGCTTTCAAATATTACCAATCGTAACAGATAATAATGCTATAAATAAAAAAACCTATACCTTTCTTCTGTAGTCCAAAGCTTTCAATTGTATATTTACACCCAGTTATGAAGTCTAGACCTCTTTTCTTCCTATTTGATTCAGTTTGTAAATTAAAATGCATTAGAAACAATTCTATATAATTATGTGGACATAGGTAAATCAAAGGAAATTAGCCATGTACAGAATATCGAATGTTTTGGTAGATTATGAGTTTCTTTTTAATCCTATTTACCCAACCCCTCCGCTCGGGCAGGATATGACACAAGGTCAATTTTTAAGCAGAGTTTAACAGGTTTGAATTCAGAGTTTTCCTTCTCCTGGACTAGTTGCCTCACCAAGGCTGAAGAACCCAGTCTGTCCTACTATTTACCCATAGCTGGAGGGAGAATAATTGGATTCATACCTTTCCCAAGGGTATTAGTGCTATGTGAAATGAAATCATTCTCGTCCAAGATTTAAACTCGTGTCACCGTGTCCATTTCTTACGATGATAACAATTACACCACAGGCACCTCCATGAGTTTCTTTTTAATGTTGACACTTGTGATGAGGGTCACAGTACTGAAAAAAAAAAAAGAATGTTTTTCTGGAGCTCTACAAATATTCTCTTCAATAATTTTTTTTCTGAGGAAAATAATAATATTACTTGTAACAAATTACCCCCCCCAACTTACTTCAAAACATACAGCAAAATTTTGTATCTGTAATCTATTATTTTTAAGTATTATTTTATTTTCAAATCCATTTTTTGTTTGTGTTTAATTTATTTGCTTGTTTGTATTTATTTGTTTCTTATTTATATTCATTTTTTGTTTACTTGTAATTTGTTTAATTATTGTTTGTCATTCCCAAATTCATGATTTAGTTGTTGCCGTATTTGAGTAATAATCCATTAATAATTTTGATATTGTAACTTTACAATATCATAATTAAAATTAAACTAAAAACATGTAAATTAAAACAATGCTGATTATACTTTTCAAAAAGTTGTTTACAAATTTGAAACAAAATAATGAATAAATTTCAATCTTTAAAATTTAATTAAATATAAATGTGATATTTAGTTTATTTACTTTAACCCAGCATTCAGCAACAACAAATTAAAAAAAAAGTATTTTTCTAAAATGAATTAAATTTAGTTCAATATAGAATCCAAACCGATTTCTTTCTTTTGTAAATGTAGTTTTTTAAAAATATCTAAAACCTACTTTTTTTTAGACAAGTCTTTTTAGGGGATGGGGTTTTACTAGTGAGGGTCATCTAAACATTACTGAGGGGGATGAGATCTGATGGAGGTTAGAGAGATGAGAGAGTGGAGTTTGTTGGTAAGCTATGACGGAAGTTAGCAAAATCAAAGTTGTTATGAAAGTAATCAGAAAAGGTTTTTGTCCAACAGTTGAATAAAAATGGCTGCTGCTAACTTACTGCAGCTGCTGCTGCTGCCATTGATGATAATGATGACGATCTTTACAAAAATTCTTAATGAACTTTGATAAACAATTTACTCAATTGTTTCCCTGAACAAAAGATGAAATGCTGCTATAATAGTTACGTATTTCTCCCTACCCGGCAGTTGGTGTTCAAACCCATGAAAAATCTAGTTTTCCAAATGCTGATTTTCAAGGCTCCCACATCAAACATTAGCACAACACAATCTTCTCTTCTTTTGGCCATATGCTACTCTCAAAGGGAGCTAAGAAAATGTGGAAAAGCCAAGGTTTTGATGGCTGATTTTCAGAGCGAGTCATTTTCCCTGGGAAGACTGGTGCAACATGACCTTCCCACTTTCATTAAACTTTATACTGCATTTAGCTAAGTTTGTTTGTGTTGTTATTTAATGGCATGTCAACCTTCTTGGGTTATTTAATTCCAAATCCATACTTTTTGAAGGACATTATTACTATTTAAATCATTGGCCTTTTGGGTAGTGTTCGCCAATGGCCCAGGAGACCAGGGTTCAGTCCCAGGTCATGTCATACCAAAGACTTAAAAAATGGTACTTGAAAATTCCTTGCTTAACACTCAGCATTATAAGGTATGTATCAAGGGTAAAGTGGAGCAATCCAGGGAAAGAAGTAGCGCCCTCCCCTACACCTCAATGTAATAGCTATTGAAAAAGGAGCCTTTGGGTTGCCCTCGACTACGGTCGTTGACTTATTACTATTTAACCCACAGCTGTGAGGATAAGGAGGTTCAAACCTTTCCCCAGAGTATTTGTCTGAAAGTGAATATAATAGTTTGACTGAAGTTCGAACTTGTGTTCTACAATTCTGCAGTCCAGCGCTTTAACCATTACACTACAGAGACACCCGCATTTAGCTAAGGTAAGGAAGTATCAAAAACTGATGTTTTGAATGCTGAATTTTATAGGAGGTAAATCCACTTTAATCAGATGATTAGAACAACATAATCTTTAATCTTTTATCTCAGTAATCTGTAGGGGGGTGTCCTCATGGTGCAATGGTTAAAGCGATGGACTGCGGAATCGTAGTAAGCGAGTTCGTACTCCAGTCGCGCTATTACGTTCACTTTTGGGCAAATACCCTTGGGAAAGGTATGAACCCTCTTATCCTCCCAGCTATGAGTTAAATAGTACCACTACTGTTCTTCTAGGAGAATGGCTTTGGCATTAAATAACCTAATAAGAGTTGATATGCCATTAAACAAAGAAACCAACCAACCAACCATCAATAATCTGTAAATTTAAATCAACAGGGAAAGAAATATCACATTGAGGCTAAATGACCACTTTAGTTTTGTCAATGTGTGAATTCAAAACTGTGGAAAAAGAAATGAGTTAGAGTGTTACTTACGTCTTGCGGGCTCCGTTTCGGGGGATATATTGGCAGACATGAATGTCTATCAGCTTCTTATATTCATGGTCAGAGTTAAGAGTAGGAGGGGTGGGAGTGAGAGGTGATTACAACCTATATATTCAGGTTCAGTCACCTCTTCCTTGTCATTCTAAATCGTGTAACCAAAGAGACCAGACCGTTATTTATCTACTCCGGAAATTGGGATAGTCCTGTTACCAGACCTTGTTGGATGGGTTGCTAAAAGAGCAATTCTTTTTTGCAACCCTGAGTGCTGCCAGTACTTTAAGTATTGCACTGCTACTATTTTTTTTCCCGAAAAAACTAATAAATTCTTAATTGGGATCCGAATTCAATAATATTCTTTGAGTCTCTAAATGTATGTAAAGTCTTCCCAGTAAATTTCCAGTTCAATAAGAAATATTAAAATATATTCAAATGAAATATAATTAAAATATCATAATTAGAAATTTTATTAATTATTTAGAAAGTTTCAATTAGATCACGTCTAATTCTTCTTTTCAGTAAAAAGAAAAAAGTAAAGTTGTCGAGGGCAACCCAAAGACTCACTTTCAATGTGCGACTACGCAGAGGTATGGGGAGAGCGCTATTCTTTCCCTGTATTGCTCTACTTTACCCTTGGTCTCTACCTTATAATGTTGACTGTTAAGCAAGGAGGTATCAAGTAAAAATTTTGAGTCTTTAGTATGAATTGACCTGGGATTTTACCTTATTCTCTTATTTGTGAACACTTCAAGCCATAATAACATTAGGCCAGTCCTCCAAAAAGTAAAAGAAAATATTACCCTAAGAATGGCCAATAGAAAGCATTCATTACAGTTGCAGATTTTCCAAGGAAATCAATAGTGATGAGTCGTTTCAATAAAGAAAGTAAAATATTGTCTGAGGAATTGGTAATTGAAAACATTCTTTACAGTTGCACCCTTTCCAATGAAATAAACAGTGATGAGTCCTTTGAATAAAGAAAGTGAAATATTGTGTAAGGAATTGGTAATTGGAAGGTTTCTTTAAAATTGCAAAATTTCTCCTGAAATATAGTGAAGAGTCCTTTTATTAAAGAAAGTGAAATATTGTCTAAGGAATTGGCAATTGGAAGCATTCTTTACAGTTGCCTTTTTTCCAAGGAAATCAAAAGTGGTGATTCGGTTCAATGAAGAAAGTGAAATAGTGTCTAAAGAATTGGTAATTGAAAGCATTCTTTACAGTTAACGCTAAAGAATTGGTAATTGGATGCATTCATTACAGTTGCAGCTCTTCCAATGAAATCAATAGTGATGAGTCCTTTCAATAAAGAAAGTGAAATATTGTGTAAGGAATTGGTAATTGGAAGGTTTCTTTATAGTTGCACCTTTTCCAAGGAAATCAATAGTTGTAAGTCTTTTAGATAAAGGAAGTGAAATATTGTCTAAGGAATTGGCAATTGGATGCATTCATTACAGTTGCACATTTTCCAATGAAATCACTAGGGATGAGTCCTTTCAATAAAGAAAGTGAAATATTGTCAAAGGAATTGGTAATTGGAAGCATTCTTTACAGTTGTACCTTTTCCACGGAAATCAATAGTGGTGGGTCCGTTCAATAAAGAAAGTGAAATATTGTCTAAGGAATTGGTAATTGGAAGCATTCTTTACAGTTGCCTCTTCTTCAATGAAATCAATAGTGATGAGTCCTTTCAATAAAGAAAGTGAAATATTGTCTCAGGAATTGGTAATTGGAAGCATTCTTTACAGTTGCCTCTTCTTCAATGAAATCAATAGTGATGAGTCTTTTCAATAAAGAAAGTGAAATATTGTCTAAGGAATTGGCAATTGGAAGCATTCTTTACAGTTGTACCTTTTCCAATGAAATCAATAGTGATGAGTCCTTTCAATAAAAAAAGTGAAGTATTGTCTAAGGAATTGGTAATTGGAAGCATTCTTTACAGTTGTACCTTTTCCAATGAAATCAATAATGATGAGTCCTTTCAATGAAGAAAGTGAAATATTGTCTGGGGAATTGGCAATTGGAAGCATTCTTTACAGTTGCCCTTTTTTTAATGAAATATAGTGATGATTCCATTATATAAAGAAATTGAAATATTGTGTAAGGTATTGGAAATTGGAAGAATTATTTGCAGATATCTCTAAGGAATTGGTAATTGATAGCATTCTTTACAGTGGCACCTTTTCCAATGGAATAAATAGTGATGAGTCCTATCAATAAAGAAAGTGAAATATTGTCTCAGGAATTGGTAATTGGAAGCCTCCTTTACCGTTGCACCTATTCCAAGGAAATAAATAGTGTTGAATCCTTTTAATGAAGAAAGTGAAATATTGTCTAAGGAATTGGTCATTGGAAGCATTCTTTACAGTTAACGCTAAAGAATTGGTAATTGGATGCATTCATTACAGTTGCACCTTTTCCAATGAAATCAATAGTGATGAGTCCTTTCAATAAACATAGTGAAATATTGTCTAAGGAATTGGGAATTGGAAACATTCTTTATAGTTGCCCTTTTTCAATGAAATCAATAGTGATGAGTCCTTTCAATAAAGGAAATGAAATATTGTCGAAGGAATTGGTATTTGGAAGCCTTCTTTACAGTTGCACCTTTCAATAAAGAAAGTGAAATATCTTCTAAGGAATTGGTAATTGGAAGCTTCTTTACAGTTAACTATAAGGAATTGGTAATTGGAAGCTTTCATTACAATTAAATATTTCCCCTGAAATATAGTGATGAGTCCTTTCAATAAAGAAAGTGAAATATTGTCTCAGGAATTGGTAATTGGAAGTATTCTTTACAGTTGAACATTTTCCAATGAAATAAAAAGTGATGAGTCCTTTGAATAAAGAAAGGGAAATATTGTCTAAGGAATTGGTAATTGGAAGCATTTTTTAGAGTTGAACCATTTCCAAGGAGATCAATAGTGGTGAGTCCTTTCAATGAAGAATGTGAAATATTGTCTAAGGAATTGGTATTTGGAAGCATTCTCTACAGTTGCACCTTTTCCAATGAAATAAATAGTGATGAGTCCTTTGAATAAAGAAAGTGAAATATTGTCTAAGGAATTGGCAATTGGAAGCATTCTTTACAGTTGCCTCATTTTAATGAAATCAATGGCAATGAGTCCTTTGAATAAAGAAAGTAAAATATTGTCTGAGGAATTGGCAATTGGAAGCATTCTTTACAGTTGCCCCTTTTTCAATGAAATCAATAGTGATGAGTCCTTTCAATAAAGGAAGTGAAATATTTTTTAAGGAATTGGTGATTGGAAGCATTCTTTACAGTTGCCTCTTTTTCAGTGAAAATATAGTGATGATTCCATTATATAAAGAAAGTGAAATATTGTGTAAGGAATTGGAAATTGGAAGAATTCTTTACAGATATCTCTAAGGAATTGGTAATTGATAGCATTCTTTACAGTTGCACGTTTTCCAATGAAATCAATAGTGATGAGTCCTTTCAATAAAGAAAGTGAAATATTGTCTCAGGAATTGGTAATTGCAAGCCTTTTTTTACAGTTGCACCTTTTCCAAGGAAATAAACAGTGGTGAATCCTTTCAATAAAGAAAGTGAAATATTATCTAAGGAATTGGTCATTGGAAGCATTCTTTACAGTTAACGCTAAAGATTGGTAATAGGATGCATTCATTACGGTTGCATCCTTTCTAATGAAATCAATAGAGATGAGTGCTATCAATAAAGAAAGTGAAATATTGTTTCAGGAATTGGTAATTGGAAGCTTCCTTTACCGTTGCACCGTTTCCAAGGAAATAAATAGTGTTGAGTCCTTTCAATGAAGAAAGGGAAATATTGTCTAAGCAATTGGTCATTGGAAGCATTTTTTACAGTCAACGCTAAAGAATTGGTAATTGGATGCATTCATTACAGTTGCACCTTTTCCAATGAAATCAATAGAGATGAGTCCTTTCAATAAACATAGTGAAGTATTGTCTAAGGAATTGGTAATTGGAAGCATTCTTTATAGTTGCCTTTTCTTTAATGAAATCAATAGTGATGAGTCATTTCAATTAAGAAAGTGAAATATTGTCTAAGGAATTGGCAATTGGAAGCATTCTTTACAGTTGTACCTTTTCCAATGAAATCAATAGTGATGAGTCCTTTCAATAAAAAAAGTGAAATATTGTCTGAGGAATTGGCAATTGGAAGCATTCTTTACAGTTGCCCCTTTTTTAATGAAATCAATAGTGATGAGTCCTTTCAATAAAGAAAGTGAAATATTTTTTAAGGAATTGGTAATTGGAAGCATTCTTTACAGTTGCCTCTTTTTAATGAAATATAGTGATGATTCCATTATATAAAGAAATTGAAATATTGTGTAAGGTATTGGAAATTGGAAGAATTATTTGCAGATATCTCTAAGGAATTGGTAATTGATAGCATTCTTTACAGTGGCACCTTTTCCAATGAAATAAATAGTGATGAGTCCTATCAATAAAGAAAGTGAAATATTGTCTCAGGAATTGGTAATTGGAAGCCTCCTTTACCGTTGCACCTATTCCAAGGAAATAAATAGTGTTGAATCCTTTTAATGAAGAAAGTGAAATATTGTCTAAGGAATTGGTCATTGGAAGCATTCTTTACAGTTAACGCTAAAGAATTGGTAATTGGATGCATTCATTACAGTTGCACCTTTTCCAATGAAATCAATAGAGATGAGTCCTTTCAATAAACATAGTGAAATATTGTCTCCTGAATTGGTAATTGGAAGCATTCTTTATAGTTGCCCCATTTTCACTGAAATCAATAGTGATGAGTCCTTTCAATAAAAAAAGTGAAATATTGTCTAAGGAATTGGTAATTGGAATTATTCTTTGCAGCTGCCGCTTTTTCAATGAAATAAATAGTGATGAATCCTTTCATTAAAGAAAGTGAAATATCGTCTAAGGAATTGGTAATTGGAAGCATTCTTTTCAGTTGCCCCCTTTTCACTGAAATCAATAGTGATGAATGCTTTCAATAAAAAAAGTGAAATATTGTCTGAGGAATTGGTAATTGGAATCATTCATTACAGTTGCCCCTTTTTCACTGAAATCAATAGTGATGAGTTCTTTCAATAAAAAAAGGGAAATATTGTCTAAGGAATTGGTAATTGGAATTATTCTTTGCAACTGTCGCTTTTTCAATTAAATCAATAGTGATGAATCCTTTCATTAAAGAAAGTGAAATATCGTCTAAGGAATTGGTAATTGGAAGCATTCTTTACAGCTACACATTTTCCAAGGAAATCAATAATGTTGAGTACTTTCAATAAAGAAAGTGAAATATTGTCTTAGGAATTGGTTATCAGAAGCCTTCTTTACAGTTGCCTTTTTTCATTGAAATCAATAGTGATGAGTCCTTTTAGTAAAGAAAGTGTGATTTTGTCTAAGGAATTGGTCATTGGAAGCATTCTTTACAGTTAACTCTAAGGAATTGGTGATTGGAAGCTTTCTGTACAATTGCAAATTTTCCCCTGAAATAAAGTGAAGAGTCCAGTTAGTAAAGAAAGTGTAATATTGTCTAAGGAATTGGTAATTGGAAGCATTCTTTACAGTTGTCTCTTTTCCAATGAAATCAATAGTGATGATTCCTTTCAATAAAGTAAGTGAAATATTGTCTAAGGAATTGGTAATTGGAAGCATTCTTTACAATTGTCAGTTTTTCAATGAAATTTATCGTGATGAATCCTTTCAATAAAGAAAGTGAAATATTGTCTAAGGAATTGGTCATTGGAAGCATTCTTTACAGTTGCCTCTTTTTCAATGTAATCAATAACGATAAGTCCTTCCAATAAAGAAAG
This sequence comes from Sepioteuthis lessoniana, assembly GCA_963585895.1. NCBI lineage: Eukaryota > Metazoa > Mollusca > Cephalopoda > Myopsida > Loliginidae > Sepioteuthis > Sepioteuthis lessoniana. The sequence continues at coordinate 2,909,459 of OY757945.1, read as the reverse complement.
TGAAATATTATCTAGTGAATTGGTAATTGGAAGCATTTTTTACAGTTGCCTCCTTTTCAATAAAATCGATAGTGATGAGTCCTTTCAATAAAGAAAGTAAAATATTGTCTAAGGAATTGGTTATTGGAAGCATTTTTTACAGCTCCCTCTTTTTCAATGAAATCTATAGTGATGATTCCTTTCAATAAAGAATGTGAAATATTGTCTAAGGAATTAGTAATTGGAAGCATTCTTTAGAGTTGCACCTTTTCCTAGGAGATCAATAGTGGTGAGTCCTTTCAATAAAGAAAGTGAAATATTGTCTAAGGAATTGGTAATTGGAAGTATTCCTTACTGTTGCACCTTTTCCAATGAAATCACTAGTGATGATTCTTTTCAATAAAGAAAGTTACATATTGTCTAAGGAATCGGTAATTGTAAACATTCTTTAGAGTTGCCTCTTTTTCAATGAAATCAATAGTGATGAATCCTTTCAATAAATAAAGTGAAATATTGTCTGAGTAACTGGTAATTGGAAGCATTCTTTACAGTTGCACCTTTCCCAAGGAAATCCATAGTGATGAGTCCTTTCAATGAAGAAAGTAAAAAATTGTCTAAGGAATTGGTAATTGGAAGCATTCTTTACAGTAAACTTTAAAGAATTGGTAATTGGAAGCATTTTTTACAATTGCACCTTTTCCATTGAAATAAATAGTGATGAGTCCTTTCAATAAAGAAAGTGCAATATTGTCTCAGGAATTGGTAATTGGAAGCACTGTTTACAGTTGCTTCTTTTTCAATGAAATCAACAGTGATGAGTCCTTTAAATAAAGAAAGTGAAATATTGTCTAAGGAATTGGTAATTGGAAGCATTCTTTACAGTTGCCACTTTCTCAAAAAATCAATAGTGATGAGTCCTTTAAATAAAGAAAGTGAAATATTGTCTAAGGATTTGGTAATTGGAAGCATTCTTTAAAATTGCACCTTTCCCACTGAAATCAATAGTGATGAGTCTTTTCAATAAAGAATGTGAAATATTGTCTAAGGAATTGTTAATTGGAATTATTCTTTACAGATGCATCTTTTCCAAGAAATCAATAGTGATAATCCTTTCAATGAAGAACGTGAAATATTGTCTCGGGAATTGATAATTGGAAGCATTCTTAAAAGTTTCACCTTTTCCATTGAAAATCAATAGTGATGAGTCCTTTCAATAAAGAATGTGAAATATTGTCTAAGGAATTGGTAATTGGAAGCATCCTTTACAGTTGCCTCTTTTCCAATGAAATCAATAGCGATGATTCCTTTCAATAAAGAAAGTGAAATATTGTCTAAGGAATTGGTAATTTGAAGCATTTTTACAGCTCCCTCTTTTTTAATGAAATCAATTGTGATGGTTCCTTTCAATAAAGAATGTGAAATATAGTCTAAGGAATTGGTAATTGGAAGCATTCTTTAGAGTTGCACCTTTTCCAAGGAGATCAATAGTGGTAAGTCCTTTCAATAAAGAATGTGAAATATTGTCTCAGGAATTGGTATTTGGAAGCATTCCTTACTGTTGCACCTTTTCCACTGAAATCAATAGTGATGAGTCCTTTCAATAAAGAAAGAGAAATATTGTCTAAGGAATTGGTAGTGAAAGCATTCTGTACAGTTGGACCTTTTCCACTGAAATCATTAGGGATGAGTCCTTTCAATAAAGAAAGTGAAATATTGTCTAAGGAATTGGTAATTGGAAGCATTCCTACTGTTGCACCTTTTCCAATATAATCAAAAATGATGATTCTTTCAATAAAGAAAGTTAAATATTGTCTAAGGAATTGGTAATTGGATGAGTTTTTTACAGTTGCCTCTTTTTCAATGAAATCACTAGTGATGATTCCTTTCAATAAAGAAAGTAAAATATTGTCTAAGGAATTGGCAATTGGAAACATTCTTTAGATTTGCCTCTTTTTCAATGAAATCAATAATGATGAATCCTTTCAATCAATAAAGTTAAACATTGTCTGAGTAACTGGTAATTGGAAGCATTCTTTACAGTTGCACCTTTCTCAAGGAAATCCATAGTGATGAGTCCTTTCAATAAAGAAAGTAAAAAATTGTCTAAGGAATTGGTAATTGGAAGCATTCTTTACAGTAAACTTTATGGAATTGGTAATTGGGAGCATTTTTTACAATTGCACCTTTTCCATTGAAATAAATAGTGATGAGTCCTTTCAATAAAGAAAGTGCAATATTGTCTAAGGAATTGGTAATTGGAAGCATTGTTTACAGTTGCTTCTTTTTCAATGAAATCAATAGTGATGAGTCCTTTAAATAAAGAAAGTGAAATATTGTCTAAGGAATTGGTAATTGGAAGCATTCTTTACAGTTGCCTCTTTCTCAAAAAATCAATAGTGATGATTCCTTTAAATAAAGAAAGTGAAATATTGTCTAAGGATTTGGTAATTGGAAGCATTCTTTACAGATGCATCTTTTCCAAGAAATCAATAGTGATAATCCTTTCAATAAGAACGTGAAATATTGTCTCGGGAATTGATAATTGGAAGCATTCTTAAAAGTTTCACCTTTTCCATTGAAATCAATAGTGATGAGTCCTTTCAATAAAGAATGTGAAATATTGTCTAATGAATTGGTAATTGGAAGCATCCTTTACAGTTGCACCTTTTCCACTGAAAGCAATAGTGATGAGTCCTTTCAATAAATAAGGTGAAATATTGTCAAAGGAATTGGTAATTGGAAGCATTTTTTTACAGGTGCATCCTTTTCCACTGAAATCAATAGTGATGAGTCCTTTCAATAAAGAAAGAGAAATATTGTCTAAATAATTGGTAGTGAAAGCATTCTTTACAGTTGGACCTTTTCCACTGAAATCACTAGGGATGAGTCCTTTCAATAAAGAAAGTGCAATATTGTCTAAGGAATTGGTAATTGGAAGCATTCCTTACTGTTGCACCTTTTCCAACATAATCAATAATGATGATTCTATCAATAAAGAAAGTTAAATATTGTCTAAGGAATTGGTAATTGGATGGGTTCTTTACAGTTGCCTCTTTTTCAATGAAATCACTAGTGATGATTCCTTTCAATAAAGAAAGTAAAATATTGTCTAAGGAATTGGCAATTGGAAACATTCTTTAGATTTGCCTCTTTTTCAATGAAATCAATAATGATGAATCCTTTCAATCAATAAAGTTAAACATTGTCTGAGTAACTGGTAATTGGAAGCATTCTTTACAGTTGCACCTTTCTCAAGGAAATCCATAGTGATGAGTCCTTTCAATAAAGAAAGTAAAAAATTGTCTAAGGAATTGGTAATTGGAAGCATTCTTTACAGTAAACTTTATGGAATTGGTAATTGGGAGCATTTTTTACAATTGCACCTTTTCCATTGAAATAAATAGTGATGAGTCCTTTCAATAAAGAAAGTGCAATATTGTCTAAGGAATTGGTAATTGGAAGCATTGTTTACAGTTGCTTCTTTTTCAATGAAATCAATAGTGATGAGTCCTTTAAATAAAGAAAGTGAAATATTGTCTAAGGAATTGGTAATTGGAAGCATTCTTTACAGTTGCCTCTTTCTCAAAAAATCAATAGTGATGATTCCTTTAAATAAAGAAAGTGAAATATTGTCTAAGGATTTGGTAATTGGAAGCATTCTTTACAGATGCATCTTTTCCAAGAAATCAATAGTGATAATCCTTTCAATAAGAACGTGAAATATTGTCTCGGGAATTGATAATTGGAAGCATTCTTAAAAGTTTCACCTTTTCCATTGAAATCAATAGTGATGAGTCCTTTCAATAAAGAATGTGAAATATTGTCTAATGAATTGGTAATTGGAAGCATCCTTTACAGTTGCACCTTTTCCACTGAAAGCAATAGTGATGAGTCCTTTCAATAAATAAGGTGAAATATTGTCAAAGGAATTGGTAATTGGAAGCATTCTTTACAGGTGCATCCTTTTCCACTGAAATCAATAGTGATGAGTCCTTTCAATAAAGAAAGAGAAATATTGTCTAAATAATTGGTAGTGAAAGCATTCTTTACAGTTGGACCTTTTCCACTGAAATCACTAGGGATGAGTCCTTTCAATAAAGAAAGTGCAATATTGTCTAAGGAATTGGTAATTGGAAGCATTCCTTACTGTTGCACCTTTTCCAATATAATCAATAATGATGATTCTATCAATAAAGAAAGTTAAATATTGTCTAAGGAATTGGTAATTGGATGGGTTCTTTACAGTTGCCTCTTTTTCAATGAAATCACTAGTGATGATTCCTTTCAATAAAGAAAGTAAAATATTGTCTAAGGAATTGGCAATTGGAAACATTCTTTAGATTTGCCTCTTTTTCAATGAAATCAATAGTGATGAATCCTTTCAATCAATAAAGTTAAACATTGTCTGAGTAACTGGTAATTGGAAGCATTCTTTACAGTTGCACCTTTCCCAAGGAAATCCATAGTGATGAGTCCTTTCAATAAAGAAAGTGAAATATTGTCTAAAGAATTGGTAATTGGAAGCATTTTTTACAGTTGCACCTTTTCCATTGAAATCAATAGTGATGAGTCCTTTCAATAAAGAAAGTGAAATATTGTCTGAGGAATTGGTAATTTGAAGCATTGTTTACAGTTGCTTCTTTTTCAAAGAAATCAATAGTGATGAGTCCTTTCAATAAAGAAAGAGAAATATTGTCTCAGGAATTGGTATTTGGAAGCATTCTTTACTGTTGTACCTTTTCCACGGAAATCAATAGTGGTGACTCTGTTCAATAAAGAAAGTGAAACATTGTCTAAGGAATTGGTAATTGGAAGCATTCTTTACAGTTGCCTCTTTCTCAAAAAATCAATTGTGATGAGTCCTTTAAATAAAGAAACTGAAATATTGTCTAAGGAATTGGTAATTGGAAGCATTCTTTAAAGTAGCACCTTTTCCACTGAAATCAATATTGATGAGTCCTTTCAATAAATAATGTGAAATATTGTCTAAGGAATTGGTAATTGGAAGCATTCTTTAAAGTCGCACATTTCCACCTAAATCAATAGTGGAAAGTCCTTTCAATGAAGAAAGTGAAATATTGTCTAAGGAATTGGTAATTGGAAGCATCCTTTACAGTTGCACCTTTTGTGAAATATTATCTAAAGAATTGGTAATTGGTAGCATTCTTTACAGTTAACTCTAAGGAATTGGTAATTGGAAGCATTCCTTAAAGCTAAACAATTTCCAAGGCAATCAAAAGTGGTAAGTCCTTTCAATAAAAAAAGTGAAATATTGACTCAGGAATTATTAATTGGAAGTATTCTTTACAGTTGCCTCTTTTTCAAAGAAATCAATAGTTGTAAGTACTTTCAATAAAGAAAGTGAAATATTGTCTCAGGAATTGGTAATTAGAAGCATTCTTTACAGTTGCCTCTTTTTCAATGAAATAATAGTGATGAGTCTTTTCAATAAAGAAAGTGAAATATTGTCTAAGGAATTGGTAATTGGAAGCATTCTTTATAGTTGCCTCGTTTTCAATTAAATCAATAGTGATGAGTCCTTTCAATAAACAAAGTGAAATATTGTCTAAGGAATTGGTAATTGGACGCATTCTTTACAGTTGCACTTTTTCCACTGAAATCAATAGTGATGAGTCCTTTCAATAAAGAAAGTGAAATATTGTCTAAGGAATTGGTAATTAGAAGCATTCTTTACAGTTGCACGTTTTTCAATGTAATCAATAGCGATAAGTCCTTTCAATAAAGAAAGTTAAATATTGTCTCAGGAATTGCTAATTGGAAGCATTGTGTACAGTTGCACCTTTTCCACTGAAATCAATAGTGGTGATTCCTTTCAATAAAGGAAGTGAAATATTGTCTAAGGAATTGGTAATTGAAAGCATTCTTTACAGTTAACTCTAAGGAATTGGTCATTGGAAGCATTCTTAAGAGCTAAACCTTTTCCAAGGCAATCAACAGTGGTGAGTCGTTTCAATAAAGGAAGTGAAATATTGACTCAGAAATTGGTAATTGGAAGTATTCTTTACAGTTGCTTCTTTTTCAATGAAATCAATAGTTGTAAGTCCTTTCAATAAAGAAAGTGAAATATTGTCTCAGGAATTGGTAATTGGAAGCATTCTTTACTGTTGCATCTTATCTAATGAAATCAATAATTATGAGTCCTTTCAATTAAGGAAGTGAAATATTGTCTAAGTAATTGGCAATTGGAAGCATTCTTTACAGTTGCCTCTTTTTCAATGTAATCAATAGTGATGTTTCCTTTCAATAAAGAAAGAGAAATATTGTCTTAGCAATTGGCAATTTGAAGCATTCTTTACAGCTGCCTCGTTTTCAATGAAATCAATAGTGATGAGTCCTATCAATGAAAAAGTGAAATATTGTTTAAGGAATTGGTAATCGGAAGCATTCTTTACAGTTGCCTCTTTTTCAATGAAATCAATAGTGATGAGTCCTTTCAATGAAGAAAATGAAATATTCTCCAAGATATTGTTAATTTGAAGCCTTCTTTATAGTTGCACCTCTTCCAAGGAAACCAATAGATGTAAGTCCCTTCAATAAAGAAAGTGAAATATTGTCTTAGGAATTGGTAATTGGAAGCATTCTTTAGAGTTGCACCTTTTCCAAGGGAATCAGTAGTGGTGTGTCCTTTCATTGAAGAAAGTGAAATTTTTCTAAGGAATTGGTAATTGGAAGCATTCCTTACAGTTAGCTCTAAGGAATTAGTAATTGGAAGCTTTCTTTACAATTGCAAATTTTCCTCTGAAATATAGTGATGAGTCCTTTCAATAAAGAAAGTGAAATATTTTCTACGGAATTGGTTATTGTAAGCATTCTTTAGAGTTGCACCTTTTCCAATGAAATCAATAGTGGTGAGTCCTTTCAATAAAGAAAGTTAAACATTGTCTAAGGAATTGGTATTTGGAAGCATTCTTTACAGTTGCCTCTATTCCCTTGAAATCAATAATGTTAGTCCTTTCAATAAAGGAAGTGAAATATCGTCTAAGGATTTGGTAATCGGAAGCCTTCTATACAATTGCCTTTTTTCATTGAAATCAATAGTGAAGAGTCCTTTTCATAAAGAAAGTGTAATATTGTCTAAGGAATTGATGATTGGAAACATTCTTTACAGTTGCCTCTTTTTCAATGAAATCAATAGTGATGATTCCTTTCAATAAAGAAAAATGAAACATTGTCTAAGGAATTGGTAATTGGAAGCATTCTTTACAGTTCCACCTTTCCAATGAAATAAGTGGTGATGAGTACTTTCAATAAAAAAAAGTTACATATTGTCTAAGGAATTGGCAATTGGAAGCATTCTTTATAGTTGCCTCTTTTTCAATGAAATCAATAGTGACGAGTCGTTTCAATAAAGAAAAGGAAATATTGTCTAAGGAATTTTTAATTGGAAGCATTCTTTACAGTTGCACCTTTTCCAAGGACATGAATAGTGGTGAGTCCTTTCAATGAAGAAAGTGAAATATTGTCTAAGGAATTGGTAATTGGAAGCATTCTTTACAGTTGCACTTCTTTCAATGTGATCTATAGTGATGAGTCTTTTCAATAAATAAAGTGAAATAGTGTCACAAGAATTGGCAATTTGAATGATTTTTTACAGTTGCACAATTTAATTTGGTTTTTCTCTTCATGACGAAGAAGACTGTTGCTCTGATCGTTTTGAGTAATTGGGTGCCTTGATCTTTTTCTTTCCTGGAGAGTCAATTTTTTACCAATTCATGGATTGTCTTTTCAACGTTGTATATTGGTTGCAAAGCTATGATTTTCCCGTACATAAAAGTTTTTTTGGCAAAAACACTTTTCCATACACGTCACACATTCTTTTAAAAATTTTTATGGCTTGCACTTCTGAGCCTTCGAAAATTTGAAGAAAGTCTTCTTCTAAAATCTGGAGCGCTCTGTTTTATTTGACGCCATTTTGAATAGCCTTAAAATTAATATTCTTGTGAATTGAAATAATTGAAATAAGTTTTGCCATAATCTAATTCCAAATAATGTAGAGTTTACAGTTATGGAAAATATTTCGGAAATAAAATTTTTGCTTTGTTCTCCTTCCCCCGAATTCCCATTATTTATTGAATGACGTCCGTTTTATTCCTATCAATTATTATTAGGACTTTCTTTACTGACTCTTTCACTCAGAACTTTTTCTTTGCCGGAAAGTCAATATGTTTTCACTTCATGGACTGTCTTTTTTTAAATTCAGGATCGTTGTATCAAACTAAACAAGTTCATGAAAAAAAGAGGAGTATTATTATGATTATTATTATGAGAGTTTTTCACACCAGCTGATTGTTTCTTACTGGAGTTTGAGTGACAGAATGTCTCCAGGACTTTTCTAGTCGATTTAGATAATGTAGTAGGTTGGATGGTTTCCACTTGTTTTCTTATTTCTAAGTCCTCCAGTCCCCTTAATAATCTTTTGGTGACTGTACCAAGAGCACCAAGTACAATTGGTGTCACCGTCACTTTCATGTTCCACTGTTTTTTCAATTCCCTAGCAAGGTCGAGGTACTAATCCTTCTTTTCGCTTTTTTTTTTCAATTTTACTTTGGGATCCGCCGGGACAGCAAAGTCTCCAATTCGGCAAGTTTATGTCTTTAAAGAAATTTTTGTTTTTAATTTTTACCTAAAAAAATTAGTTTTTGAATTAATTACTAAAATTACAAATGATTTTAAGTGTCTAAGCCCAGTCGTCTCGATCTGTATAATACTTCGACTGCCTCTCTGCACAGAGGTAAGACCTCCCCAACGAGTGTCCTGGATATGACACTAAACAATCTGATGATGAAGCTGCAGCATTGAATATTTGGGGAATGTAGAGTACCGGCCCATTGGCCTAGTGGTAGAGTGTTCGCCAATGGGCCGGGAGACTGGGGTACAGTCCCAGGTCGAGTTATGCCATAGACTCAAAAAATGGTACTTGATACCTCCTTACTTGATTGCTCAGCACTATAAGGTAGGTATCAAGAGTAAAGTAGAGCAATCCAGGGAAAAGTGTTGCGCCCTCCCCTACACCTCGGTGTAGTAGCTATTGAAAAAGGAGCTTTCGGGTAGCCCTCGACTACGGTCGCCAACTTTACTTACTATAGAGTATCCTTTCATTGCAAATGATCCCAGGTCCACTCTGTTTTATGAAATGATCCGTGATTTACAATAACAAGCAAATTTAAGAAAAATAAAAAAAAATGTGGGGAAAAGAAACTACTAACCCAATCCGGAAGAAATAAACAAACGGTTTTAGGTCATTTAGCCTCTCTTGAAAGTCCAAATCGATACAGGATCATTTTAACGGAACCTTTCAATGTGTCAACTTATCCGACGCTTTCTTTATAGCGTAATGTGTTAGAGGTACGGCCTCCAGATTGGGATTTACAATACCAATTATTTTCCTTTCTTTTTTTTTTCTCTTTTGCGTTCTGTTGACGAAGGACTGATGCTTTACTTTGATTCTAGCCTAAAGATGGGCTATGTGCTGGAGTGTGACAGTTTGATCTCAGGTGTCCCTCACTGCGTCTCTGAGATATGTATTTGTGAATCTCTCTCTCTATATATATATATCATCATCATCATGTCGTGCTGGTAGCACGGATAACCCTGACCCTCTCTCGCCACTTTTCCCTATCGTTCATCGCCTCCAGCAGGTCTTCTGGACCACATATATACTAAACATTACAGCAGGATAAAAAAAATCTGATTGTATTTTTAATACATGAATCTTTGTAATAAAGCCTACATGAGGGGGAGAGACAATAGTGTACATATATATATATATATATATAATTTTGTTACAAACTTTGTATGGAATAGTATATATGCCTGCGTGAGAAGTGATTGCGTTGTTGGTTTGTTTCGAGATGTTAGCAAGATTTTTAATGGTTTGTGATGTGGTTTGTATGATTAGTATTCCTAAGTTGGTTAATTTTTCGTCCCACTAACGCACATAACAAACCTCTTTACGACAAATTAACCAAATTAGGATTACCAATCATACAAACCACACGACAAACCATTAAAATCTCGCTAACATTTCGAAACAAACCAACAACGCAACCACTTCTCACGCAGTTATATATATATATATATATATATATATATATATATATATTATATATATATATATATATATATATATATAGATAACTGCACGAGAAGTGGTTACGTTGTTGGTTATATACTATATATATATATATATTAAAAGAAATTTTAAAAGGATGAAATTTGCAATATAAAAGAAATTTTGAGAGAATACAATTTGATTGAAGAGAGTGACACTAAAGCCTAATTTGTATTTAACTGGGTAATGTTTTTAGGGGGCTTTAGGGTGCCATATTAAACGGTATATTTAAACAGTAAGTTCCACAGTTTTCTAGTTTGGATACTGATTTGAAAAGATAATACAGACAATAAAGTTTTTAAAAAGAAATTTTATACAAAGGAAATAAGAAAGAAAGGGATAGAAAAGAGAAAGTGTTGCAAATTTTAGTGCAATTTGCTGAAACTTATCTGAGAGAGTGTGCGGGGAAACAAAGTTCTTTGAATTTAAGTATTTTTCTTTTCTTTTTTTGTTTTGTAGAAATGTTCCAGAGTTCATTAAATTGCAAGTCTTCTTTAAAGTTCTTTTCAGAAGAATTCTCAGTTGAATTTTCTTTCAGTTGTTTAATTTGGTAGAATTTCAGTAGTCAACTTTCGTTTAATTTTATTTTTATTTCTTGAAAAGCTTCAGCCAGTTTAAAATATGTACCGGCTAAGAAGCGAGTGATGAAACCCATCTGCTGGCTAACTTTTCGTGCCTCAATTTGGTCCCCGAATTCGTACTGAGGGTCTCAATAGTAGTTCTCGACAAAAAGGAGATAGCTTTTGGTACCGTATTGTCTGGGATTCCTTCTCTCTTTTCCACTCAGGTCAAATGAAGTGTCGCAAGTAGTCGGTTAGATTTTTTTCTTAGAAATAAATTTTTATAATATATATATATATATATATATATATATATTTCATGATAGTGTGGGTGACCCTGGGTTTCATGCATTTTGTATTCGTCAGACAGAAAGAAAAATGTCCAATGAATGTAAAACGCATAAAACCCAGGTTTGCAGACACTACCATGATATATATATATATATATATATATATATATATATATATGTCTGTCATTGATATTGAGCACTATTTAACATTTGGTTCTCCATTACCTCTCCAAGTAAGCTAGTAAGAACTATAAACCTCTTACACACACACACACACACACACACATGTATATATATATATATATATATATATGCGTGTGTGTGTATATACTCCCCTACTCCCTTAGGGTTGAGTTCTACGGCGAATGAAGTAATCGTGTTGCCATTAGAGTTTATTGCAAGTCTCTTCATATATGAATTGAGGTCTCGGTAGCCGTTAAACGGATGTATGTAAACAATAGTAATTGTGATTCATAACCGTTTAAAATTTACTTCGCTGCTACTGACTCCTCGTGGCTGAAGTGTTAGAATCTTGGATTGGCGTTTGAGTCAACAAGGTTTCGATCCCAGCTACGGGAAACTAATACGTCTAGCCACACTGAGGAGTTCTGATAGAACGAAACAGATCTGTCTGTGGATTACTATATATATCGAGAGAGAGAGAGAGAGAGAGAGAGAGAATAAAAATGATGATTTTGGTTGTCAGAAACTACATCTGATCCCCAAACCATGCTCTGATAAAAGCTTTGTTAATCACACAGCAGTAAAATATGAGTTGTTGTTTGCTTGTTTCATCTTCTTTTTTAGTAAAAATGCTGCGAACTTTTACACACCCCTTCTATTATTCTATCGTTCTAATGGATCTTCGGGGGCTCCAACTGACTAAAAGTTGTCATATTCAATATACTAACGAAAGTTATGACCCCGGTTCTAAATAGTGTTTTAAGGCTCATTAACCCTTTAAACTCATCTTGTGCCAGACACAGAATTTCAAGTTTTTAGTCCCACCTTTCAGGGTTCTGATTCTGATTTATAATTTTTAACGACATATCAATCCATCTGGGGTTATTTTATGCTTAGAGGTTAGGAAATTGCGTACTCTGTATGTTTATATTTCTGTGTTTCGTTAGAAGTTTTGCAGTTATATGATATCAGGTATTCTTATCTAAGTCAATTAATTTGCACACAGTTGTATGGTTTAAAGTATTCCTGTCAAATACAAATATTGCCCAGTCGATTGATCGTGTAGAATACACCGATTGCACCTCTGTAGAGGGGTAAGACCCCTGCCCAATCAGTGTCCTGGATATGACACTAAACAATCTGATGGTGAGGTTTCCGTGATGCTGGAGCTTTAGGGAATGTGGAGCACCCCTTCATTGCCATTGCTCTCAGGTCCATTCTGACCCGGTGTGGTAGTACCTGTTAGGGCCCTATCTATGGGTTAAATAGAAAAAAAAACTGCATAATTATGCTAAACTGAATTGTTTGAGTTAGAACTGTTTGACTGGGCTGAATGGCTTGAAGTAGAATTGCTTTTGACAATAAAACCTTACTTTCATTTGAACTGCGTGCTTGTGCTAAACTGAATTGTTTGAAATGGAACAGTTTTTAACATTGAAACTGTACTTACATTAAACTGAATTGTTATATATAGAACTGTTTTAACATTTAACTGTATGTTAACAAAATCTGTATTATACTAAACTGAATTGTTTGAATTAGAACTGTTTGATGAGCTGAATAGCTTGAAATAGAAATATTTTTGGCAATTAAACTGTGTAGTCATGCTAAACTGAATTGTTTGAAATAGAACTTATTAGTTGTATAAAAATGGATTTGGCGTTCAGTAACCTACAAAGATTGATATGCTATAAAACCCAGCAAACCAACTAATACAAATAATTTGCACACAGTTTCAAGTATTCCTGACAAATACAAATAATTATTTCTTTTTAATATTATAGTCATTTGTTTGCACATAGTTATCAGGTTTGTCCAGTTGGCTGGGAGCTGTAGAATACAACGACTACTTTTCTGCAGAGGGGTAAGACCCCTACCCCCAATGAGTGTCATGGATATGACACTAAACAATCTAATAGTGACGTTCCAATAATGATCGAGCTTCGGGGAATGTGGAGTACCCCTTTATTGCTATCACTCCTCGGCCCATTCTAACCTGGAGTGGTAGCACCTGATAGGGTCCTATCTATAGGTCAAATAGAATTCAACTCTGTACTTATGCTAAACTGAATTGTTTTGACATTTAACTGCATGTAAACAAAAGACTATACTTGTACTGAACGGAAATATTTGAAAAGGAATTGTTTATGTGTATAAAAATAGATTCGGCATTAATAACCTACAATGGTTGATGCGCCATAAAACTCAACGAAAAAAACCACATGCTTTCAAGTAACTAATAATAATCCTTAGTAAACAATAATATCTTCAAGGAACAATTCTTTGTGCAAATAATTAATAGTACGATGATATCTAGTATTCCTATCTAATACAAATAATTTGCACACAATTCTATGATATCAAGTATTTCTATGTAATACAAATAGTTTGAACACAATTTCATGATATCAATTATTCCTATATAATAGAAAAAATTTGCACACAATTCTACGGTATCAAGTATTCCTATCTAATAGAAATAATTTGCACACAATTCGATGATATCAAGTATTCCTATCTCATACAAATATTTTGCACACAATTCTATGGTATCAAGTATTCCTATCTAATAGAAATAATTTGCACACAATTCTATGATATCAAGTATTCCTATCTAAAAGAAATAATTTGCACACAATTCCCTGATATCAAGTATTCCTATCTAATACAAAATAATTTGCGCACAATTCTATGATATCAAGTATTCCTATCTAATGGAAATAATTTGCACTCAGTTCTATGATATCAAGTATTCCTATCTAATACAAAAAATTTGCACACAATTCTATGATATCAAGTATTCTTATCAAATAGAAATAATTTACACAAAATTCTATCATATCAAGTATTCCTATCTAATACAAATAATTTGCACACACTTTTATGATATCAAGTATTCCTATCTAATCCAAATAATTTGCAAACAATTCTCTGATATCCAGTATTCCTATCTAATACAATAATTTGCACACAATTCTATGATATCAAGTATTCCTATCAAATAGAAATAATTTGCCCACAATTCTATGATATCAAGTATTCCTATCTAATAGAAATAATTTGCACTCCATTCTATGATATCAAATATACCTATCAAATTGAAAAAATTTCCACACAATTTTATGATATCAAGTATTTCTATCTCATACAAATAATTGGCATACAATTCTCTGATATCAAGTATTCCTATCTAATACATATATATTGCACCCAATTCTCTGATATCAAGTATTCTTATCTAATACAAATAATTTGCACACAATTCTATGATATCAAGTATTCCTATGTAATAGAAATAATTTGCACGCAATTCTATGATATCAAGTATTCCTATCTAATAGAAATAATTTGCACATAATTCTATGATATCAGATATTCTTATCTAATCCAAATAATTTGTACACAGTTATATGGTATCAAGTATTCCTATCTAATCAAAATAATTTGAACACAATTCTATGATATCATGTATGCCTATCTAATAAAAATTATTTGCACCGAATTCTATGATATCAAGCATTCCTATCTAATACAAAAAATTTGCACACAATTCGATGATATCAAGTATTCCTATATAATAGAAATAATTTGCAAACAATTCTCTGATATCATGTATTCCAATATAATAGAAATAATTTGCACACAATTCTATGATATCAAGTATTCCTATCTAATAGAAATAATTTGCGCACAATTCTATGATATCAAGTATTCCTATCTAATCCAAATAATTTGCACCCAATTCTATGATATCAAGTATTCCAATCTAATGCTAATAATTTGCACACAGTTATATGATATCAAGTATTCCTATCTAATACAAATAATTTGCACCGAATTCTATGATATCACGTATTCCTATCTAATCCAAATAATTTGCAAACAATTCTATGATATCAAGTATTCCTATCTAATACAAATAATTTGCACACAGTTCTATGATATCAAGTATTCCTATCAAATACAAATAATTTGCACACAATTCTATGATATCAAGTATTCCTATCTAATAGAAATAATTTGCACACAATTATCTGATATCAAGTATAATATAATATAATATAATAGAAATAATTTGCCCACAATTCTACGATATCAAGTATTCCTATCTAATACAAATAATTTGCATACATATATATGATATCAAGTATTCCTATCTGATAGAAATAATTTGCCCACAATTCTATGATATCAAGTATTCCTTTCAAATAAAAATAATTTGCCCACAATTCTATGATATCAAGTATTCCTATCAAATAGAAATAATTTGCACACAATTCTATGATATCAAGTATTCCTATCTAATAGAAATATTTTGCACTCCATTCTATGATATCAAATATACCTATCTAATTGAAATAATTTCAACACAATTTTATGATATCAAGTATTTCTATCTCATACAAATAATTGGCATACAATTCTCTGATATCAAGTATTCCTATCTAATACATATAATTTGCACCCAAATCTCTGATATCAAGTATTCCTATCTAATACAAATAATTTGCACACAATTCTATGATATCAAGTATTCCTATCTAATAGAAATAATTTGCACGCAATTCTATGATATCAAGTATTCCTATCTAATAGAAATAATTTGCACACAATTCGATGATATCAAGTATTCCTATTACATACAAATAATTTGCACACGATTCTATGGTATCAAGTATTCTTATCAAATAGAAATGATTTACACAAAATTCTATCATATCAAGTATTCCTATCTAATACAAATAATTTGCACACAATTTTATGATATCAAGTATTCCTATGTAATACAAATAATTTGCACACAATTCTATGATATCAAGTATTCCTATCTAATACAATAATTTGCACACAATTCTATGATATCAAGTATTCCTATCTAATAGAAATAATTTGCCCACAATTCTATGATATCAAGTATTCCTTTCAAATAGAAATAATTTGCCCAGAATTCTATGATATCAAGTATTCCTATCAAATAGAAATAATTTGCACTCCATTCTATGTTATCAAATATACCTATCTAATTGAAATAATTTCCACACAATTTTATGATATCAAGTATTTCTATCTCATACAAATAATTGGCATACAATTCTCTGATATCAAGTATTCCTATCTAATACATATAATTTGCACCCAATTCTCTGATATCAAGTATTCCTATCTAATACAAATAATTTGCACACTATTCTATGATATCAAGTATTCCTATCTAAGAGAAATCATTTGCACGCCATTCTATGATATCAAGTATTCCTATCTAATCAAAATAATTTGAACACAATTCTATGATATCATGTATGCCTATCTAATAAAAATTATTTGCACCAAATTCTATGTTATCAAGCATTCCTATAAAATACAAAAAATTTGCACACAATTCGATGATATCAAGTATTCCTATATGATAGAAATAATTTGCACACAATTCTCTGATATCAATTTCTCCAATATAATAGAAATAATTTGCACACAATTCTATGATATCAAGTATTCCTATCTAATAGAAATAATTTGCACACAATTCTATGACATCAAGTATTCCTATCCAGTCCAAATAATTTGCACCCAATTCTATGATATCAAGTATTCCAATCTAATCCTAATAATTTGCACACAGTTATATGATATCAAGTATTCCTATCTAATACAAATAATTTGCACCCAATTCTATGATATCAAGTATTCCTATCTAATCCAAATAATTTGCAAACAATTCTATGATATCAAGTATTCCAATCTAATACAAATAATTTTCACACAGTTCTATGATATCAAGTATTCCTATCAAATACAAATAATTTGCACACAATTCTATGATATCAAGTATTCCTATCTAATAGAAATAATTTGCACACATATATATGATATCAAGTATTCCTATCTAATAGAAATAATTTGCACACAATTATCTGATATCAAGTATAATATAATATAATATAATAGAAATAATTTGCCCACAATTCTACGATATCAAGTATTCCTATCTAATACAAATAATTTGCACACATATATATGATATCAAGTATTCCCATCTAATAGAAATAATTTGCACACAATTATCTGATATCAAGTATAATATAATATAATATAATATAATAGAAATAATTTGCCCACAATTCTACGATATCAAGTATTCCTATCTAATACAAATAATTTGCACACATATATATGATATCAAGTATTCCTATCTAATCGAAATAATTTGCCCACAATTCTATGATATCAAGTATTCCTTTTAAATAGAAATAATTTGCCCACAATTCTATGATATGAAGTATTCCTATCAAATAGAAATAATTTGCACACAATTCTATGATATCAAGTATTCCTATCTAATAGAAATAATTTGCACTCCATTCTATGATATCAAATATACCTATCTAATTGAAATAATTTCCACACAATTTTATGATATCAAGTATTTCTATCTCATACAAATAATTGGCATACAATTCTCTGATATCAAGTATTCCTATCTAATACATATAATTTGCACCCAAATTTCTGATATCAAGTATTCCTATCTAATACAAATAATTTGCACACAATTCTATGATATCAAGTATTCCTATCTAATAGAAATAATTTGCACGCAATTCTATGATATCAAGTATTCCTATCTAATAGAAATAATTTGCACACAATTCGATGATATCAAGTATTCCTATCTAATCCAAATAATTTGCACCCAATTCTATGATATCAAGTATTCCAATCTAATCCTAATAATTTGCACACAGTTATATGATATCAAGTATTCTTATCTAATACAAATAATTTGCTCCCAATTCTATGCTATCAAGTATTCCTATCTAATCCAAATAATTAGCAAACAATTCTATGATATCAAGTATTTCTATCTAATACAAATAATTTGCACACAGTTCTATGATATCAAGTATTCCTATCTAATAGAAATAATTTGCACACAATTATCTGATATCAAGTATAATATGATATAATACAATATAATAGAAATAATTTGCCCACAGTTCTATGATATCAAGTATTTCTATCTAATCAGAATAATTTGCAGACATATATATGATATCAAGTATTCCTCTCTAATCTAAAAAATTTGCCTACAATTCTATGATAACAAGTATTCTTATTTAATAGAAATAATTTGCCCACAATTCTATGATATCAAGTATTCCTATCTAATACAAATAATTTGCATAAAAATCTATGATATCAAGCATTACTATCTAATACAAATAATTTGCACCCAATTCTATGATATCAAGTATTCCTATCTAATCCAAATAATTTGCACACACTTATATGATATCAAGTATTCATCTCTAATCCAAATAATTTGAACACAATACTATGATATTATGTATTCCTATCTAATAGAAATAATTTGCACCGAATTCTATGATATCAAGCATTCCAATCTAATACAAATAATTTGCAAACAATTCAATGATATCAAGTATTCCTATCTAATAAAAATAATTTGCACACAATTCTATGATATCAAATATTCCTATCTAATCCAAATAATTTGCACACAATTCTATGATATCAAGTATTCCTATCTAATAGAAATAATTTGCACTCAGTTTTATGATATCAAGTATTTCTATCAAATACAAATAATTTGCCCAAAATTCTATGGTATCAAGTATTCCTATCTAATAGAAATAATTTGCACACAATTCACCGATATCAAGAATTTTATCTAATAGAAATAACTTTCTCATAATTTCTTTGATATCAAATATTCCTATCTAATAAAAATAATTTGCACACTATTCTATGATATCAAGAATTTCTATCAAATACAAATAATTTGCACACAATTCTCTGATATCAAGTATTCCTATCAAATAGAAAAATAATTTGCACACAATTCTATGATATCAAGTATTCCTATCTAATACAAATAATCTACACACAATTTTATGATATCAAGTATTCCTATCTAATACAAATAATTTCCACACAATTCTCTGATATCAAGTATTCCTATATAATAGAAATAATTTGCACACAATTCTATGATATCAGGTATTCCTATCTAATACAAATAATTTGCACACAATTCTATGATATCAAGTATTCCTATATAATAGAAATAATTTGCACACAATTCTATGATATCATGTATTCCTATCTAATACAAATAATTTGCACACAATTCTATGATATCAAGTATTCCTATCTAATCCAAAATATTTGCCTATAATTCTATGATATTAAGTATTCCTATTTAATAAAAATAATTTGCACCCAATTCTATGATATCAAGTATTCCTATCTAATAGAAATAATTTGCACTCCATTCTGTGATATCAATTATTCCTATCTGATACAAATAATTTGCACACAATTCTATGATATCAAGTATTCCTATCTAATACAAATAATTTGCACACAATTCTCTGATATCAAGTATTCCAATCTAATACAAATAATTTGCACACAGTTATATGGTATCAAGTATTCATATCTAATCCAAATAATTTGCACACAATTCTATGATATCAAGTATTCCTATATAATAGAAATAATTTGCACATAATTCTATGATATCAAGTAATCCTATCTAATACAAATAATTTGCACACAGTTATATGGTATCAAGTATTCCTATCTAATAAAAATAATTTGCACACAATTCTATGATGTCAAGTATTCCTATATAATAGAAATAATGTGCACCCAATTCTATATCAAGTAATCCTATCTTATATAAATAATTTGCACACAGTTATATGGTATCAAGTATTCCTATCTAATAGAAATAATTTGCACACACTTCTTTGGTATCAAGTATTCCTATCTAATAGAAATAATTTGCACACAATTCTATGATATCAAGTATTCCTATCTAATACAAATAATTTTCCCACAATTCTTTGATATCAAGTATTCATATCTAATAGAAATAATTTGCACACAATTCTCTGATATCAAGTATTCCTATCTAATACAAATCGTTTGCACACAGTTATATGGTATCAAGTATTCGATCTATTCCAAATAATTTGCTCACAATTCTCTGATATCAAGTATTCCTATATAATAGAAATAATTTGCACACAATTCTATGATATCAAGTATTCCTATCTAATTCAAATAACTTGCACGAAATTCTATGATATCAAGTATTCTTATCTAATACAAGTAATTTGCACACAATTCTATGATATCAAGTATTCCTATCTAATACAAATAATTTGCAAACAATTTTATGATATCAATTATTCCTATCTAATACAAATAATTTGCACACAATTCTATGATATCAAGTATTCCTATCTAATACAAATAATTTGCACACAATTCAATTATATCAAGTATTTCTATCTAATCCATATAATTTGCTCACAATTCTATGATATCAAGTATTCCTATCTAATCCAAATAATTTGCACACAATTCTGATATCAAGTATTGCTATCTAACAAAATAATCATATGATTTCAAATAATTCTTTCTGTTTAATAATAATTATTTATTTGCGCAATTTTATGGTTTTAAGGAAATAATAATAATTTACGTAGAAAATCATAACTTCAACTAACTATTAATACAAATAATTTAGTTATATGGCATCATGTATTCCAATATAATACCAATAATTTGCACACATATGTATGCTTTCAAGTACTAATATTAATGTTTTTACACAATTATATAGTTTCAAGTAACTAATAATAATTAGTAGTACCCTCCTCTACACCTCGGTGTAGTAGCTATTGAAAACAGAGCCTTTGGGCCGTCCTCGACTAAAGGGAGACAACTTTACCTTACTTATATATAACTACATAATTATAGCTTCATGTAACCATTCCGAATACAAATAATTTATCATATTTAGCAACCCCTCCGCTCAAGGTCAATTTTTAAGCGGAGTTTAACTGGTTTGAATTCAGAGTTTTCCTAGACTAGTTGCGTCACCAAGGCTGAAGAACCTGATCCGTCCTACTATTTACCCATACCTTTCCCAAGGGTAATAGTGCTTTGTGAAATGCAATCAGTCTCGTGTCCAATTCCTACGACGATAACCATTACACCGCGGTCACCTTCATGGAATACAAATAATTTCTCGTCATATAGTAATAAGTATTATAATCGAATACAAATGATTTTAAAACATAAATGGGACCCTAACAGGTACGACCACTCCGGGGTCAGAGTGAACCGGGAAGTTATAGCAATGAAAGGGGGCTCTACCTCAGAACTGGAACCTCACTACCGGATACAGTTTAGGGTCATACTGAAGACACCCCTCTTCTCCGTATGTTTGTGCATGTGTGCATGCGCGCTAGTACGTGAGAGATGTCTCAGTCTTACACACGGGATTCACATAGCGTATTCTCTGCTCCATTGACTGGGTAGTCTGATTCGGAGAAAGTCTTGAGATGTTTGTATTGAATTTAATACAAAATTCAGTAAATGATTTCTTCTTCCTCCCCACCACCACTGCCCGTAGCAGAGGGGTTGGGTAAATACATACACGCAAAAATACAAATATACATTGTGTCTATAGCATGATCTATCTATCTATCTATCTATCTATCTATCTATCTATCTATCTATCGCAGTCTGCATACATACAAATAAAATGAAAATTGCCGTCACACTAGATGACTTGTGAACCCATTGGGATTGCGTTCCAACAGAGGTCCATGATGATATTGGAGCTTCTGTTTAGGAAAGAGGGAAGAATCTTTAGTAGCATTTCCCAGTAATGTCAGTTTCATTAAAAATTTGTACAATAATAACCGGATGTTTGGCGCGGACGCAGACCCAAACAACATTATCATTCAGTAACAAATTAGATCGTAAATTGCATTATTCTCTAAGAGCATTTTAAGTGTATTGCTCTAAATAAAAATTTCTGAATGATGTGCTTTTTTTGGTGGTTTACATGTTTCCACACACAGACATACACACACACATAGAGAGACTCGGAGATAGAAAACACATTGAATTAAAAACAAAAACAAAAAGAAAATAAGCAACAAATATCGATACGGTGGAGAGGAAAACACGGAACAGGTGCGTGGTGCTGGTACAAAAGAAAACAATGGGAAGAAGAAATGTGTCCGTGAAAAAAAAGCAAGAAAAAAGCAAAATAAAACAAAAAATAAAACAAAAAATACACACACACACACACACACACACACACACACACACACACAAACTCCCAACAAAGGAAAAGAAGAGATGATATTCGCAGTTAATGTAGTGAATTGTGTGGTGGTGTCTTCTAAAATAAAGAGGTCGTCTGCTATGACAATTGACTAAGAGAAGAAAGAACAAATTGTCTGATAGACAACCCCCACCTACACATCACATTCACCTACCGACCGACATTAACCACTTTCCTAAAGTTACATTCTTTACCTCCTCAATGTTTTCCTAATGATCATCACGTCTAAAGCATGGCCCATCTATCTATCTATCTATCTATCTCGGTCTGTTCATATCTATCTATCTATCTAATTCTATTTCAATTTTTCTATGTATCTATCGAAACCTGTTCATGTTTATCTCTCACATTCTACTGGTCTCTCTTTCTCTCTTTCATTCTATCTGTCAGTCTGTCTGTCTCTCTCTCTCCTCCATATATATATATATATATATATATATATATATATATATATATATATATAGGGATAGATAGATAGATAGAGAGCTTGAAATCCATCTGATGAGCTAGAATAAGCGAAATAAATTTATTATGGAATACAAGTCTCTCCCCTATCAGTGCCCAATAGCTTAATTAAAAATGTGAACCGCTAGTTTGCTAACTGATGGGAAAAAGGAATGAATCAATCTATTTTCACCAAGTTACAAGTGAATAATGGATAAGACTTGTTAGCAAATATCATGCACCCAATGAGAATCTAAGTCGCTTATAATTATCTGTAAAGCTGTTGAATAGAAAGACTGCCTCTCTATAGAGAGGTAAGACCTACCCACCAACGAGGGTCCTAGATATGACCTTAAACAATCTGATGCTGAGGCTCCTGTAATGCTAGAGCCTTGAGGAATATGGAGTGTCCCTTCATTGCCATCGCTCTCAGGTCCACTCTGGGCCGGAGTAGTAGCACCTGACAGGATCCTATCTATGGGTCAAATAGAAGTTTTTGACATTTAAACTGTGTGTAAACAAATGACATATGTTTAATTGAATTGTTAGTGATACATAGCAATACTTGGAATCATTTAACTGTGTGCAAACAAATAAGTAATGTTGAATTTTGTAAATTCGGCAGTTAATGTCTGCTCGACTATGATTGGTTGTTTTGAAGTTGTGCCATAATCCCCTGCACCTACCTATTATTTAAGTGGGACCTGCTAAGAGACCTTCTTTTTCTTGTTTTATTTTTTTCATCATGAACTGAAGCATCTGCCTTGCTCGCTCTTTTTTGCTTTGTGAGCAGGCTATTTTTGGTTTTGGTATGCTGCCCTCTTCAAAAGAAAGTTGAGTCTAAGGTCTGGAGGCGGAATCATCTTTTTTGCCGACAAGAGAAACTGTTGGCTGAGTCAGTAGATCGGTAAATGCCTCAGTAGACTCAAAAGAAAAAAATTCGAGTTGAAACAGAGGGATATTTATTTTTAGGAGGAGAAAGCGGTGGTCTACTTGAAGTTCACTGAAAGAAATAGTTAAGTTCATTGAAAGAAATAGTTAACTTCATTTTCAACAAGTCTACACAGAAAACTAGAAGAATATAGCTGTCCAGCTTGATTCTACTAAAGAAGGAGACGTCGAGAAAAAGAACAAACCTTGAAAATTGACTTCAAAAGTACTTTGACATAAAATACTCAAGAATGGTATTTTATCATTAACAAAAGTTAAGATAACAGTAGGTTGTTGACAGCATTGCTTCGTGCAAGTCAATCGTTATATTTTTATACCCTCCTTTTTTAGTTATAATATTGTCGTCACGTGAACGTATGTTATTTTTGTTACCATAAATTTCTCGTGGTGTAATGGTTAAAGCGATGGACTGCGGAATCGTAGTAAGCGAGTTCGTACTCCCGTCGCGCTATTACGTCCACTTTCGGGCAAATAGTCTTGGGAAAGGTATGGCCTTCTTATCCTCCCAGCTATGGGTTAAATAGTACACTACTGTTCTTCAAGGAGAATAGCTTTGGCATTAAATAACCTACAAAGGTTGATATGCCATTAAAAACAAAGAAACCAAACCATAAATTCAATGATTTTACAGAGAAAAATATGCAAAGCCAGATTTTGTAAAGTTTATTTCTCTTGAAATAAATTAATTTGTGGGAACTGGTTGTTTTTGTTTTTAAGAAATATAGACGCGCTTATCTTTCAGGTAGCAAAAGTTAGCATTCCCATCCCCTTTTTTTCATCTTTATTTTTTATGCGCTTTTCTTTCCCTGCGCCAAACCTGACAGTTACTACAAGATTTCTTGGGATTGGCAGAGATAAAGTCTGATGGTTAATTTGGGTCGAATTGTACTTTATATGTTGTATTTTGACCTTCGAACCTGCCAAAAATGCCATTCCAAGGTGATATACCGGAAGGAGGGGACACATTCTAATGGCAGTTATGAGAGGAAATCGCGTGGGCGGAAATTGGCTGATGAAATGGGACGAGGTAAAAAAAAATTCCCATGGTACACTCATTGACTGATGCACCGGAAGAGAGTGACCTGTGAACTGCATGACAGTTATTTCCGCTTGATGACGATCCAACATGCGATTCCAAAAATCGAGTAAGCGATTGAGTGGGCGTGGAACTATTATAAAACTCAGTCAAGACAGAAGTCAGAGTTGCAGTTAGAGATCGGACGGAGTTATAGACGAGATGTGGTAAAGAAAGCCACACCAGGCCGAAGGGGCTCGGGGCCCCCGATTGAGTTGGGGTCCAGAGAAGATGCTGATAATATGCAGTAAAGAAAGCCATCACCCAGCAGAGTGGGACCAGGGCCTCTGGTTGAGCATCAGGAGAACGAGAAAGACACAACGCTGACGGCCATAAGACTGGGATCAAAATATTGCAGTTTCTGTTCGGTCTCCAACTCCCTCTCACACGCAAACCTTGAGTAACCCTTTTCGAACCCTTGCAATAAAGTGAGAGGTACACATATATTTATTAAGAAGTCTTCGCTCGTCTGTTTAATTATTGTGTCGTTATGATACTGTAGATGACGATATAACAAAATTAGCACTGACTCATTTAAAAATAAAATTAACAACAAACAATTCACTTCAAAATAGTTTATATATATATATATATATATATATAAAACTATTTAACTGTGTGCTTGCCCAGTCGGCTGGGGCCGTAGAATACACCAACTGCACCTCTGCATAGGGGTAAGACCCCCCACTCTATGAGAATCCTGGATATGACACTAAACAATCTGATGGTGAGATTTCATTGATGCTGGAGCTTTGGGGAATGTGGAGTACCCCTTCATTGCCATTGCTCTCAGGTCAACTCTAGCCCGGAATGGTAGCACCTAATAAGGTCCTATCTATAGGTTAAATAGAACTAACTGCATACTTATGCTAAACTGAATTGTTTGAAAAAATACTGTTTTTGACATTGAAACTTTACTTGCACTAAACTGAATTGTTTAATGTAGAACTTTTTGGATATTTAACTGTGTGTAAACAAAATCTGTACTTATACTAAATTGAATCAGCTCTGTTTGACTAAACTGAATAGCTTGAAATAGAAATGTTTTTGATAATTAAACTGTGTAATCATGCTAAATTGAATTGTTTGAAATAGAACTATTTGCATAAAAATGGATTTGGCGTTAAATAACCCACAAAGGTTGATATGCTATAAAACCCAACCAACCAACTATTAACCGTGTGCAAATAAATGATCGATATTCAGTTAAATTTTTTGTGTTAAATAGCAATACTTGAAACCATTTAATTGTTGGAAAAAAAAGTTTAGTCAGTCGAGCTCGATTTTGCCATAAAATATACGCATCTTATTTCGGGAGCAAATAGATTTCTTCTATTATTTTTCCAACATATATCTATCTATCTATCTATTGTTCTTAGCAATCAAAATTTGTTAATATCTATCTATCTATCTATCTATCTATCTATCTATCTTGTATTAAAGCATTGAAATATTGAATTTCTCAACTTCACAAGAAAAGGGTTTCTCTCTTGTGTGAGTTAATTCAGCTACTTCATTGTCATATTTATCTTTCAACTTGTAGAAGACATCGTGAAAAAAAAAACTTTTTACTAGAAGATTCTTTTACATAACCTAATTCTGGGCGATCTTTTGTAAGAATTTATTGTGTGTGTGTGTGTGTGTGTGTGTGTGAGTTCAGTTGATGTACCCAGTCGATATTAGATTGAATAGGAGACGCCAGCTCAATGACGTCAACCTTTCTATATAAATAAAAAAAAAAAAAAATAGAGCCGTGAACAAGAAATGGAATTTCAAAATATGACGGAATCATTTTCATATAGATTAGTGCGTTTGATTTCTTCGATGACATCTGTCGTTTTGGAGTAATAAGAACGCAGAAACATCTTTTTAAATCACTTGAGTTAACAGAAAGAAAGAAAGAGGGAAACAAAGAAAGAGAAAAAGAAAGAAAGAAAGAAAAAATATAACATATTTCCTATATCATATGACCTTTGATTGGAGGAGGGTCTTTTGTTCGAAAAATTCAAACGTGCTGGGCTGCATCTTCAGAGATGTCATGTACCTTTGGTTATTGGGTGTTTCGGGTTTTCCAAAATCAAACCCCCTAGAGGACTCAGCTAGAGATGATTAAACCCCGATTCGCATTTCGAATGATTGTAAAAATCCTAAATATATTGGCAGTTCCCAGGAGAGAAGATTTATGGAAGATATTTATAGATAGGTAATTGCTGTTTCTTAGTAATAAGGCCAACAGCTCCAATCATTATAGGCACAAATTCGCTGTCTATTATAATGGAAATGATTTTATTATAAATTCATTTGAAAAAATTTTACTATAAAAATGCATTAGAAATGATTTTTCTATAAAAAGGCATGAGAAATAATTTTTAATATAAAAATTCATTGGAAATGATTTTTACTATAAAAATGCATTGGAAATGATTTTTACAATAAAAATTCATTGGAAATGATTTTTACAATAAAAATGCATTGGAAATGATTTTTCTATAAAAATGCATTGGAGATGATTTTCCTATTCAAAAACGCGATATAGTATATCAAAGAAAAAGCTAGATAGCAGCTACACGCAGATACTGCATTGTTTTAACCAGATCCTGGCAGTAGCTACCGGCAAAACGGTAGTTATACGGCCACTTTAGTTCCATCACACAAATTATTTAATGCTGGATGTGAAAGACCTGGCTGAGTACGGCCGGTGAAGTAAGAATATTCTCATATAGATTATTTGGTTGGTTTGTTGGGTTTTATGGCATATCAACCTTTGTAAGTTATTTAATGCCAAACCTATTTTTATACAAATAAACAGAATTCAAACAATTCAATTTAGCATGAGTATATAGTTTAATTGTCAAAAACATTTCTATTTCCATTTTAAGCTATTCAGTCAAACAGTTCTAGTTCAAACAATTCAGTTTAACATAAGTACGTAGTTTAGTTCTATTTGACCCATAGGTAGGACCCTATCCGGTGCTATCACTCCGGGCCAGAGTGGACCTGGAAGCGATGGTAATGAAGGGCTGCTCTGAATTCCCCAAAGCTCGAGCCTTACTGGAACCTCACCATCAGATTGTTTAGTGTCATATCCAGGACACTCGTTGGGGGGGGGTCTTACCCATCTGCAGAGAAGCAGTCGGTGTATTCTACAGCACCCCCAGCCGACTGGGCAATAGATTAGTTTAGCTTCTTTGTTTGATATTGTGTCAACTTTCGTTGGTTATTTAACGCCGAAACTATCCTACTAGAAGAATACTTGTGTTACTATTTAACCCTTACTAGGGGAGGGGATAGGAGGAGCAGTCATACTTTTCGCAAGTATACTAGTCCGAAAGAACACAAATTAGCATGACTGGAGTTCGAACTCGCTTGCCATGATGTGACAGTCTATCACGTAGGCCCCAACGCCGAGAGGACTCCCCCAGGGAGATAAAGTGGGGGGATATACATTTCGCAAGTGTATTAGTCCGAAAGAACGCAAATTAGCACGACTGAAGTTCGAACTCACTTACCATGATGTCACAGTCTATCACGTAGGCTCCAACGCCAAGAGGACTCCCCCAGGGGAGGGTGGATAAGAGGGGTCATACCTTTCGCAAGTATATTAGTCCGAAAGAGGGTAAATTAGCACAACTGGAGTTCAAAATCACTTACCATGATGTCACAGTCTATCACGTAGGCTCCAACGCCAAGAGGACTCCCCCAGGAGGGAGATAAGGGGGTTTCATGCTGATGAATAAATTGACACTCATTTTATATTTAGAGAAATTTTGAATCGGTTTACGATTTGGCTATTTAAATCGATAGATGTTTTCTTAAAATATGGACAGTACCAAGAAGTTGTGTTCTTTTGAACGTTGGTAAGTGAAATTTTGTAAGACATT